>JAKSZP010000479.1:0-71927 GCA_022478985.1 Massospora cicadina | reverse complement strand
CGAAACATGTGCAGTATGTGGATGGGAGGGTTCCCTACATCACCGCCTAGAAACATGCCCACCAACCAAAGCCATATGGCAGGAAGCCGCGCGCCTGCTTAAGATCCAAAACGAGCAGGATATTCTATATCAAAGAGCCTCCTCGCGCTCCAGATTGAGTCACCAATCCCATCTACCCTCCTCTCCTTAATGATACCCATTGCAATGTGGACAATCCACACCATTGCCTTAGATGCGTTCAGGGGAACGGTCCCAACCATACATGGGGTTATCAAAAGGTTCCATGTCCACTTATTGGAGCACTTCCAAGCCTGGCTCTATGTATATATGAGGCCAAGGCAACATGCGCTCATAGAATCGTGGTTCCCACTCTGGTTCCTCCACAAAGACCCCTTCCTTCACACCTGCTCTTATAGTGGGGGAAAACCCCTCAGAGTAGCGCACCAACTCCCCCCATGCCTGGCAGCCCCGCTAGCAACAGGGATACCCTGAGTACCCTAGGGTGCCCAGTTTTATATATCTTTATTTTCCACACATACTCGGTAATGCCCATTACCTGGTCATCTTGCCTCAGTTAAATAAAATGTGAATATCCTCCTATATGTGCATTGAAGTGATTTTGCATCTCATAAATGTTAATTGACTCTATTAGTAAAGACAGCATATTAACATTACTTTAACTGTAAAAAAAGATATAGAGATTCTTGGTATTGTGATTCTGTTATGACTGGATGATAAGCCCTAAGTTGCTATGGTGGAATGGATAGGTTCCTCCAAGTTTGATACAAGTGATGATTATTTGAGCGCCTTGAGATGAGGCAATATTGGGTTGTTGGAAAATTGCTTCAAATTAGGTGACATGAAACTAACAAATGAAGAGTTGCCAGAACCAATGAGATAAGGCGAATTGGATTACTAAGCTATGGAAGCAGTATCATCTGAAGTTGCTATGATATAAGCAAGATGAGATGATTTAAAGAAGGAGGTTGTTATTAGTTTTAGAGTAAGCGTAACAGCAAGGATCCGCTGTATTGATTATATTAAATAAAAAGAGGGTTGTGGGAGCAAGTGCTCCATATTTATTAAATAGTTTATCCTGTTATTTTGAGGACAATGATCATATCATTGGTCCTATTGCTCAGTGGGCTAAACCCTATGCAAAAATCCTTTGGCGTATCTCTTAAATACCGCTGATATTATAACAGTGGTGCTCATTACAGGGGCTCATTGATCAATTACCATAAAAATAATATGCCTCAGTTGCTGGCCATGTCATATCAGGCTTGCTCTGGAAAGGAGTCTTTCTGAGGCGCTACAACCGCTGAATATATGAAACTCAAGATTGCCTTGAATGCTGTGCTCCAGTGGAAGAAGGAGTTTCTGCAGGAGGTTTGTATTGATAAGCTTCCTCCATTTGATCACATTGGGAACATCCACGGATCTTTTCAGTGATTTGAGTTTGCAGTAGAAGGAGCTTTAAATCAGCATAAAGCCAAATTATTAATATTCTCCTTGGATGTTAAAAGCGCTGACCAAGCTACTTTTTATCTTCCCACCAGTTCTGTTACCTATCGAAATTGAAAGAAACTGTGTTGTGGTTATTTGGAGGGACTTTCAAAATGGCGCAGTGGAAGGCTGAGTTCTTAACCATTGGGTTTCAGCATAATGAGACCCTCACCACATTTGCTGATCACTTTATGGCAGAAACCCATGTGTCAATTGGGGCAGGGACTTTAACCAAATCCTATGTATGCATAGCGCTGACCTCCACTGTGAAACCATACCGTGAGCTTTTCAATACCATGGCTCCATATTTAGAAGATGCATACCTTTTCTTAAACTTGATCAAATTTTACGCCGTTTATCTGCTACCTTCCCTCTGCCCAATATAGAGCGGAAACCTATCACCTCCACTGCCAGACTTTCTTATTTGGGGGAGCTAACCCTCCCTGTTCAGAGTCCGTTTAGTAACCCCCAGCCTCATTATCACTGCACGCATCACTTCCAACCAAGCTGCCGTCAGCAGTTCAATTATCAGAAAGAGTCTGTTTACACTGTTTGAGTCCAGCCTAACTTTTGCGGTGGCCCATTTTACAACCATCCTGGATGCAGATCTTACAGGGTCAATTTTTTCTCGTGCAGTTGCCCTGGGCACTTGGCCAGAAGTTGTCTTAATCATCAGGTTCATTTCCTATTGCAGGAGCAGTACAATTAGAGAAAAGTCAGAGCGGAGTAAAGATGGGAATCTATACTTTGCTATTCTGACTTAAAACGTCCTACCTGAATCTATCCCCATACATCCAGTGGAAGTTCCCCAGTATGAAGACGCCTTTCTATATCATCAGCCGGTAGGGGGGTGAATGTGTTGACACAAGTGCAATCTATGGACATGGCGGAAGCAGGCCCCCAGGAGCAAACAAAGCCTTATACCTGTCATATGTTTGATCAACTTACTACAGATGAACCATATTAATATGCTTATGCTCTTCTCTTGAAAAGGGTGAACGCAGCCCTCTCCGTGGATGCCATTTTTAAACAGTACCCTAAAGTTGTAGAGGGTATTATGAGATTCTTAGGAAAATGAGATTCATTAGATGTCCACATTTTAAATAATCAGAATGTGTCTTAATCTGAGTGTACTTACTGTGACGTTGTCATACCAGAAAACTTAAGTCCATACTATAATTGATATGGATGCCCCCATCAACATAGTGTCCACAAATTTGGTGGCCAAGTTGGCACTAAAGCCTGACGTGGAACATCATATGGTGTATGGGACTGCAGGCGCGGAAAGCATGGTCTCTGAAGGAGTGTACAGCACGCTACCCTTTCAGTTTAGATTAATTGTCATTGTAGCCCCAGCTATAGTGCTACCAAACAATAACTATGACCTGTTAATTGGAACCGCTTTTATGCGTCACTTTGGGGCTGATGTTGATATGACATCAGAAACCTTTGAAATTCTAGTATGGCGGATTCCAATCTACTTTACTTCCAGTGGAATCCCAAAGGATCTGGTGCACATGGGTCACATCAACCTTGCATATGGTGATGGGGTTATTCCAGTTCACTACCATAGATTAAAGAACATGTCCCAGGCCCTTCCCCATCAAATTTATGAATATCAAGGGCTACCTCTTAAAGCTGCTGGACCTATATCTATTCCTTTGGGACACCAAGTAATTATGAAATTCAAGTTAGAGGTGGAAGTGACTGATGGGTTATATAAAGTGGTCATTGGGCCCTATCAGCAATTGTGGCTGAGCCTCACGTGGCCCCAGGCACTATACTTCTGGGACATGGGGAGATCAAGGTTTTAGTAGCAAATATTCAGAATAGACCAATGCAAATTCGCTGACATTAAATAGTGGCATATTTACATTTCCTCCCAGTTGAAGAGGTCCTCCAAGTTCATGAGTTTGATTCACTAGATGAATTTAATCTGCCCATCGAAACACAGCCCGGGATAATGGCAGCGTTACTGCGTGAAAATTTAATGAGGTTAATGGAAGACCAGAGAGATCAAGTGGAAGCCTTATTTCAAAATAAAAGGAGATCTTTGCTGTCGATGATCATAATTTAGGGTGCATGTGGGGAGTGATCCATCGAGTGGACACTGGAGATCATTCCCCCATCAGATCTCAGCCAATCCGCCAATCCAGAACAGCAGAAGTTGTCAGAAGAAATTGATAAACTGCTAGAACAAGGAATTCTTGAATTGTTGAGAACCCATGGGCTTCCCCTTGTCAGGGACTGGAATATCTTTTATTCCAGTCTGGCATAGCAACTCATGAACTTGCCATTCCTGAGCTAAGAGTCCAGTATAACAAGGGTAGAACGCGGATAAAAAATATAACAGCTGTGAATAAAGGTCTGTTGGGCCCTGATATAGGTTGTAGAGCTTCATCTAGTCCAACCCCTGTAAAGCCAAGATACCAGTGACAGTGGGTAATTGTGAAATTGGGTTAGTGGAAATAGTTGGATTTTCAGGGTTGTTAAATTGATATAAGCTTGATAATAAAGATCCTTGTACTTTACTAAGGATCAAAAGCAGGTAAATTAATAATTATATAGAAGCATCTTAACTTTATTGACTACAAGGAATGATTTTAGAAATATTTAGCTTATATGCACATTTCAGACTAATTGAACTAGCTTTAGGGCTTACTTGATTTTTATCTAGCTTTAGATTCTTTAGGCTCTTTCTGTCTTAGATAACCAAAGCTTAGACTGGTAGTCAACTGCCTAGTTAGGACTACTAAGACCTATCCCCAGGTGTTCCGATGTTCAATTCAGATTTGATAGGCTTCAATAGACTCATCTGACTCATTATTCGTTCTGCTATGTGATTTTGCTATCATCTTCGATTGTTTAAGCTGATTGCACATATCATATATTCTACTAATAAGAAATGATATGTCAGGGATATCTTTCATGTCAGGCTTTGCCCTGACACCCCTGTCCTAATTATCAAAAAGAAGGACGGTACCAACTGTGTAGTAATAGACTACCGCAAGCTCAACAGCATTACAAAAAAGGACTCATACCCCTTGCCACGAGTCAATAATGCTTTGGACCGGTTGGGAGGAGCTTGTTATTTCTCTACAATGGATTTGATATTTGGCTATTGGCAGAGTGAGTTACCTGAGGCTGAACAAGAGAAATGAGCCATTATCACATCAAAAGGGCTTTTTTCAAACAACATGTATGCCACAAGGGTTGTGTAATGCCCCAGCTATATTCCAACGGACGATGGACACTATCATTGGCAATTTGAAGCTGTCCTGTGTTCTTGTATACCTTGGTGACATCAACATTTTCCAGCACATTTTCTGAGTATCTTACTCATTTGGAAGAAGTATTCCGCCGGTTGGCTGGGGCCAACATCAAAATAAAACCCCGGAAATGCCACTTTTTCAAGGATCAGCTAGAGTACCTCAGGTTTGTAGTTGATGCAACAGGGCTATGGACCCAACCAGCTAATGTGGAGGCCATTTGGAAAATATCTACAAGCAGTAAGAGAGATATAAAAAGTGTTTTAAGGATGGTTGGCTACTATTGCCAATTCATGCCAAACTTTAGTTGTATTGGAGGTCCGCTGTTTGAGTTATCAGAAAAAGGTGTCACGTTTGAATGGATGGAACGCCATCAACGCTCCTTTGATATGCTTCAAATGGCGTTGATCAATGCGTCAGTGCTACGCTACCCAAATTTTGAAAAGGAATTTATTGTACAGACGGATGAATTTTTTACGCTGTGGGGGCATTTCTGTCCCAAAAAGATGATGAAGGGGAGGAGCACCCAGTGGTGTACTGTAGTCAAAGCCTGAATATCCACAAATGTAATTATACTGTGACCAAGCGGGTGGATTTTAGCAGTGATCTATGCTTACAAGCAATTCAGAGTATATGTGCATGATTTATAGTTCAAAGTTGTAACAGAGCATGTCTTGTTAAGCTGGTTACAGAACCTTAAGGAGCTGGAAGGGCGCTTAGATCAATGGGCCATAAAACTGCAGGCTTACAATTTTGAGATTCTTCACTGCCCAGGAGCCAAGCACCCAAATGAAGACTGCTTGTCAAGATTACTAACTATGGAATTAATGGTGATATGAGTGACATTATGTATGATAAGATTCTTAGTGGTAAGTATGATGATGAGCCGCTGCAAGTTGTAAAGGCGTTGAATGAAATGCGAGCCATTACTTTTCAGTGGAATGGTGAGTTGTATAAGCGGATTAATGATTAGACAGTGAACTTTCTGTGACCCTCGGCATGGCCTAATACTATTATGAGCACACATAGGGCCTTTGGACAAGGTAGTGTGCGTATCAAAGGAGTTCTTGCGGCCTTATTATTACTGGGAAAGCATAAACTTTGATGTACTTGATAGTATCTCCTCCTGCCACCAGTGTCAATTGGAAAAACCATTCCACCAAAAATCTTTGTACCAGTTGGTGAAGCCACACTTTGCCTGGCATACAGTTTCCCTGGATGTTGTGGGCCCTCTACCAATGGGAGCTAACCGCTACAAGTACATTCTGGTAGCAATTGACCACTTAACCCGGTGGGTTGAAGCAAGGGCAATATGGGACTTAGGGGCGATCACAGTGGACAAATTTATAATGGAATGTATTATTTAACGGCATGGATGTCCTCAGTTCCTCCTTACTAATAATGGAACTAACTTCACTTCCCACATCAGCCAAAAGCTCAATGAGATGATGGCCATCTGAGGGGCTTTGACAACCCCATACCACCCTGAGCCCAACGGAATGGTTGAGAGGGTCAATGTGACTTTAGTAAACATACTCCATATGTTAGTAGTGGACTGACCCTCAGATAGGAGTTTCCTCTTGTCCATCGCCATCTTCGCCTATAATATTAGTTATCATTACGCCACTGTGAAGAGCCCCTTTCAATTACTATATGGACGATGCCCTGCTCTTCCAGCACTACTATACGCCTGTGTAGAAGATACGGGCGTAATGGACCCCCAATGTTATTTGATGACCCTAGATAACACATTAATCAAATTGCAAACTGAAGCATACTTGTTCTGTTTAGCCAAGAAGTTCAAGACACAAGCTGCTGATCAGATATGGCGTAGCGTGTTAACCCAGTTCAAAGATGGAGGCATGGTTCTTTTCCATGAACAACATGAGTTTAAGCGGAAGAACAAGTTGGACAGTATCTAGATTGGGCCATTTGAAGTTATTGAGAAGACAGGTATAGATGCATATATTATCAAGGACCCCACTAGCGGTTGGACCATCAACCAAATGCATGCAAATTTTCTCCAGGCGTATAAACAATGGGAGCCTTATTGTTCAGTCAAAGGGGGGGGGGTAATGTCATGATTATGTTATGACTGGATGATAAGCCCTAAGTCATTATGGCAGAATGGATAGAATCTGCCGAGTTTGATACATGATGATTATTCAGGCGCCTTGAGATGAGGCGATATTGGGTTGTTTGGAAATAGATTTAAATTAGGTGATCATGAAATTAACAGTAGAATAGTTTCCAGAACCAATGAGATAAGGCGAATTGAATTACTAAGCTATGGAAGAAGTATCATCTGAAGTTGCTATGATATAAGCAATATGAGATGATTTAGGGAAGGAGGTTGTTATTAGTTTTAGAGTAAGCGTAACTGCAAGGATCCGCTGTATTGATTATATTAAATAAAAAGAGGGTTGTGGGAGCAAGTGCTCCATATTTATTAAATAGTTTATTCTGTTATTTTTAAGGACAACAATAATCATATCTTTGGTCCTATTGCTCAGTGGGCTGAACCCTGTGCAAAAATCCTTTGGCGTATCTCTTGAAAACTGCTGATTTTAATAACACTTGGACAGCACAAATTTGCTAAAATACATGTGAGGGATTATAATGCAGTTTGGGAAGCCTTCAAAGCTATTGTTCACAATCTTTAGGAATCAAAGAGCTGAAAATATAATCTAGATGTTAATGAACTTTTGAGGACATTTTAAAAGTTAGGTTGTAATATGTCAATGAAGATCCACTTTCTGCACTCTCATCTCAATTTCTTTTAAAGAAATTGTGGCTCATTGAGTGACTAACCTATAGAGCGCTTCCAACATGACATTTCAACAATGGAAAGAAGGTATCAGGGCAAAGGAGCTCATTTATTCTTGCAAAATAATAAAGAATCACGTGAGATGCCTCAGAAGTAGATCAAAAATAAACAACTAATTACAAAAACGCTACAGTAAATAACTAAATAGGTAATATTCACAAGGGAAAAGTTACATACATATAGTTAACTCTGAACAATGAGTAAGAAAATTTTTCTGGTTTTTTATTCTGGTCCATTAACCCTAATTTGGTTAGGAACGACTTTTTGTGAAAAGAAAAGAGACAACTTTAAATTTTTTTGTAAATCTGATTTAAAGATTGACTACTTATCGACTATCCATAGATTTCTTTAAGAGTTTTATGTCTAATGAAATGTCTTCTAGAGTAAGTTTCAAGGACAAGGAGGAAGTAAGAAAGGGCAAAGTGACAAGTTGCCCGCCTTCCCTAACCTCAGATACACCATGGATCAACGGTGGGTAAGGTCAAGAAGGTTGAAGTTGATCCCCATAAATCGCATGATAATTTTCACAATGTTACATCTACAGGGCTTAAGATTTCCATTATAGCTTAGATGATGTTTCATTATATTTTAATTGTAATGGGGATTGAATTTAATTACAAAATTAAATTAATAAAAATGGCAATACTCAGATTATATTGAAGTCTAAAGTTTTCACATACTCAAGTTATAACTACCATCAATGATAGTCTCATTACTTGGCCAGAATTGATTTCCAGAACCAACAAATTGATAAAAACATATCTTCACAAATTTCCTTAATGTACATTTGTCTGACCAATCTCTCTGCTAGTCATCTCTTCCTTTTTAATAATTTTTCCTTTAATATATTCACTTGTACAATGATACCATTTTTGCCCTTACAAATTAACTCCTTGTGGGGTTTTTCTGGGTGTTATCTATAAGCTGTGAAGATGTTAGCACCATACCCGGTATGTTTTTAATAATTATACTAATGTCTTTTCTTGAAGAGTTAAAGCCACTCTCTTAACATTAGATGACCAACCGCCTTATTAGTATACTTGTGAGAATTTACTATGCGTGGGACTATCTCATAGTTGTATGGAGTGCGTTGGATGTTTGCCATGGTCCATATCCTTCTAATCACGACATTATTATTTGTTTTGGTGGTGTATCAGCTCAGCGTTTCTTTTTTACTTCTTGTAGGAGGGTGCCTGCTCTTCCTCCATAATCTTGGTGTTTTTGGACCTTTTAAGGCCCTGCTGCATGGGCTTTTATTTCTTCTGAAGATTCTTTATGTTCTAATATAAGCCTTCTCTTGCACTCTCTTGTCATTGTATTACCGCATCTGATTTTCATCAAGTTCTTTTAACTGAGTATTTATAGCTTTATAAATTAATGTGAGTTTTAGAAGGTGATAGAAGATTTGGAAAGCCTTCTGGAAGCTGGGAAACTCTCATCTCCTTCTTTAAAAACTTCAATATGCTCTTTGCACCCAGTAAACTAGGATTGTGGGAATCCAGCCTATTCTTGCTCACTGGTGCTTGACGCCTTCTGGATTCCACAAAGATTTTATAAAAGATTTAAATAAATAAACAAAGCGCTAATAGAATGGATTTTTATGATTTTTATTATATGCGTGATAAAGGGGAAAAACGATAGCCCTTGACAAACAACTATTTAGTATTTAAAGTAATTTGAGGGTTGAGGGGAATTTTATTTTTTTTGGAATAGTTTAACCTAGTCCAAATTAGTAAACATGCAGAAAGAGTGTATCACAATATGGGAACTTGCTTCAAGGCAGCAGAAAAGAAGAAGAGGTTTTATTATTGGCTAAAACATACCCATGAGGTAACATTTTTATAAACTTGAGCCAATCTTACCTGAGAAATTTCTTGCACCTTGGGGGATCCCCACCAAGCTTATATTAGGGGGGTCCCCATGTAGGTGCGCTAGAGGACTTTGGGGTCAGGGGGGCCATCCATTGATTGCTCCAAAGTCCATGGTGAGGTTGGAATAATATGACAAGTGGATTTTACATTTGGTGCATGTAGAGGTTTTAAACTCATGTTATCCCAATTAATGGGGTTCCACCGAGAGTCAGCCAGGGACTTTTGGCCAAAATTTTCAATAGCATTAATTTTATTATTGTGGAAAAAGAACTTTTCTCTCTCGTTGCAATCACTTTTGCAACATATTTAATTCAAGCCAGGTATTAGTTTGATAATCTCACCGAGAAGATTAGTTTATGCCCATGTTGGGGAGCAGTTGGGCAAGTAAGGTAAAGGGCACAGGAGTTGGCCTCACAACATCTAAAGTTTGCAAACGCCCCAGGGACCCAGAGGAATACACAAACTTAACAAAAAGCTGGTGGTAACCATTTCCCCAGAAATTTTAGCCTGGCAAGTGTGATGCAACCAGTACATAAATACGCCGCACTCTCAACCACTTTTGTTGGTGGAACATGGAGTAGGGATATTCCTGGATGTTCAGCAGATGATGATGTGGGAAAGGTTTTGTGGGGATGTGCACACTCATTTCCCAAACGCGGTGTATGTTGCACCTCATTCCATGCCACACGGTTGGCTGGATATCAGTTTTGAAAGAAAGGAAGCAGCGGACAAAGCTGCAATGGTGCGCGTTGTGTTAGATCTCCCAGATGGGCAGCGAGTCTAAAAACTAAGTGCACCAGATGGACAAGATCAAACCAAATTTTTGTAATTTTCAACTTTCTGCCCACTATGGTCAATTGCGCCATGCTCAAACAACACCTGAAGGCTGGGCTCACCATATACAGCGAAATACAATCCTTCAAAATGCAAAGCTTTACGCTGATGCCACACCTGTGCACTGGAAAAGCAATTGCAGGCCTGACTCCAGCCAAGGGGATAGCACAGGATCTAACCCAAAACCTGCACACCACTTTTGTCACTATCAATGGGCAAGCCACCCACCCTTTCAGGGTTACCATAGACAGCGCACCTCTCATCTGCGCCTATTGTGCTGCGTTCAGCCACAAGGCACACACCTGCCCCACCAAGGAGGGCATCTCATACCAAGAGCATCCCTCAGAGGCTATGAACACCAGGGAGACCCACTATGAACTGACCGCCAATACAAAGGAGGCCTTCCCATGGGGAGCACAAGGTTGCTACTTAGTAGTGCACCCTATATCCCCACAAAAGCGGAAGAAGGCCAAAAAAGCCTGCAAGGCAGCCGCCAAGGAGGCGGCCAAGCTCGCCTCCACTATCCTGCCCTCCAAGCTCCAGGAGGAAATTGAGACTTTTGCGGTGGAAGCAGCTCAAGAATCTCTCAACCAATCAGAGTGGGACGCCCAAGCCAATTGGGCCACCCAAGCTGAAACCCTGATGGGTGAGTCAACCTCATTTGACCAATGCGCCCAAGCCTCAATTGGAACCAACTCAGTCTCCAACCTACCAGCCAAAAATTCAAAAACTTTCATTGGTGCACCAAAAATGCACACACCACAAAAATCTCATTCTGCAGCGAGGAAACCAAAAGTGAGGGCAAAAGCCAACATGAAACCTGACTGCTAAAGCTACCCATTCTTCTGACTACATTGCATCACATACCCGAGGCGCCAAAAAGTGCCGTGGAGAACAAGAGAAGGCTGAAGGGCATGGGTGCCCTTCCCCTCGCACCTAAGGTGCAATGGGGGAGCCTTTACTATAGGGATGTTAAACATTGCCGGACTCAAGGCCTCGCCATCCTGGGCTTGGAAACTGAGTTTTTACAAAATAATTTACCCATGGACATTTTGGCCATCCAGGAGTCCCACTGTCCGCGTGTTCTGAGGAAACATGGAAATCCATGCTCCTCCCTTCCCTATCCTTCTGGTTCAAGCACTGTGGGGTGCTTATTAGAAAAAACAATTATTTTAAATTTTTATCTTCTGAATCCTTCCTTAGCGGCAGCATCCTCATTGTCAAATTTTCATAGGCTGATGTAGTGCATGCTATTGTCAACATTTATGCCCTGACCTGTGCACAATAACGTCAGGAATATTTCTCATTGGTCAAATCCCTTCCATTACCCCCTGACCCTTTTGTTGTTGGTGATATGAACTGGTGGTTGAACCCCTCCACTGACCGCTGGCCTTCCTCATCTTCCCCGCCACAGGGACATGTAGAATTACGCGTCCTCAAGGCCAGCCTGGGGTTGATTGACATGCTACCGTGTCATGCTCCGCTTATCAAAAGCATGTCATGCCCCCACGTCCACAACGGACAGTTAAGGTCCATGTCCCACATCAACCTTATCCTCGTACCACTGATTTTTCGTACCCAAATTTCCCATTTCAACACAACAAATATTGATTTCTCTGATCACAGGTTGGTTTCAATTTCCTTCCACATTCCCAACCCCGTTGCTTAGGCTCCAAATTGGTGCAAACTTTACCTGGCTGAAAATTGTGTTGCCACAATTTTCCTCATGGATGGAATCTGTGACCACAGCTCCAGAGTTTATCGCACCATTTTGCACTGATCCAATTTCCACCTGGTCAGCCTTCAAGGTGGACACAATCCGCCAGGCTCGCCACCTGTCCTCCCAATGTTCACGATCCACCTCTGCGGTCATCTCGCGCGCTCTGGCAGAGATGGCCCACCTGGAGTCTAATGTCCCAGCCAAGGGCTACAGCCCTGCTTGGGGCCGCAAGTGGGAAGAAGTAGCCGCCCACCTCAACGCACTTGAGTGGCAACACAAACATCAAGTTTGTGTTCAGTACAGAGCTAAACACATCACAGCGGGTGACACATGCTCCACTTGATTTTTCAAAAATTCTTTGCGCTGCGCTAGAGCTTGGCCTGCACACAGGTGCAAAGGCCAGACAATTCCGTAGCGGATACACCAGCCAAAGTGGCGATTGAGATACAAAATTATCACTCCAAATTGTACCAATCCAAACCAATTCCGCCAGCCAAAATGGAGAATTTTCTCAATAGCACTCACATCTGCACCATTTCCTGTTTCCCAGAGTTAATGAATTTGATTACTCTGGACAAACTCTGGTCCGCCGTCCACAGTGCACCAAATCAGAAATGCCCTGGCCCTGATGGCATTCCTTATGAGTTCTATAAGAAGTACTTCAAATATTTATCCCCACTGTTGCTTGCCTCTCTTAACCAGAGCCTTTTGGAAACGCGCCTCCTACCAGGAGGACAAGAGGCCTACACCATTACGCTCTTCAAAAAAGGTGATAAGCTAGACCTGGCTGACTGGCGCCCCATTTCTCTAACTAACATGGATACAAAATTTTTGACTAAAATCATGGCTAACCTTTTAGGGATTATTGCCTCTGCTACCATCTTACCAGACTAATTCAGTTTCATACCCAGAAGGTCGATTTGGGACAACGTGCACACTGTGGCCAACGCCTGTCAGTCCACGGCCTCTGGTGCACTTGTGTTTTTAGACCAACAGAAGGCCTATGATAGAGTAAACTGGGAATACCTCAGGGCCTGCCTCCACCAATTCCGCCTACCCCCTCACTTCATCAGTTGGGTGATGCTGCTGACGGAATCCATTACAATGGCAGTGCGTGGCCCTGGCTTTCTCACAGAAGTAGTCCGCCCTCAAAGGGGCCTACGCCAAGGGGACCCCCTTAGCCCACTCTTATATAACTTCAGCCTAGACCCACTTCTTTGCAACGTGAATGCCCACCTTACTGGGGTCCACGTGCAAGGCCAAGCCCCAGTCAGAATGCTGGCATTTGCTGATGACTGTGTGGTTGGGGTGTCTAACAATCATGACGCATGCACGCTTGAAGCTCTTATCCAGGTTTACTCCCGGGTAAGTAATGCTGCACTCAACGCCTCCAAAACTGTAATCATCCTCCTTGGTCAGTATCAAACCCGCTGGGCCTCAGCGCCCTGTTTCCAGCCCACCCCATCTGCTAGCACACGCGCTTGCTTACCCTGCCCAACCCACACAGCCCCACTTGTGCTCCCTTTTGTGCCGTGCCCTACCAATGGGCCAGTCCGCCATTTGGGGGTGTGGTGGGAGGCAGGCAGGTATGAACAATGGTGATGGAAAACCATATTATGGACAACGTGATGAAGCGCATCGCCTCCCTCAGAGCCCACCCTACATCCCTTACTGGCAGAGTTGTACTAGCCAACTCTATGCTCCTCTCCAAAGTTTGGTTTGGGGCCCACGCCATCGCCTTCTCCCAGGTTTCTTCAAGACACTGTATGCCCTTCTGCAAGGGTGGCTATGGTTGGGCCATTTACCAACAGTGCGACTTGAGGTCATGTTTGGCCCTCTCCATAGTGGTGGCATGGGCCTGCTCAACTTTGAGGCCCATGCTGCAAAGATCCTGGGCACCTGTATCGCGGCTGTTACCATCCTTACACCCCCAACTCAACACTGGTCCCGCATGGCCACTCCAACTTCTCCCGCGCCCTGGGCCTTAACAATCTGTTGCACCCTCACTCTCTGATGAAATATCTGTCTTCCCACCCTTCGGCCGCAGGTCCCCATGGAACTGCACCCCACTTCAAACGAATCCTCCTCTCCATGCAGAGCGCTGAGTGGAGAATTCATATTTTTGGAAACACTGCCCAGAGGGGGCATCCCTCTCCTCAGTTCACCCAGGAGGTACAGGGGCTACCCATTCTGGAAGGCTTGATACCCACAAGGCCCCTTGTCCTATCCAGGGTGGACTACCTGAACATGATGGACATCCCTTATTCCCTTGAAACCCAGAAGACTATTTGAAAATACGCACACCACCCTCTGTTGCAGCCTCATATCCGTTCCCATGTGTGGCACTGCTTAAGGTGGGTGTACCATACTGCTGAGCGCTCTAACGCTTTGCACTCATCCTGTGTCATATGTGGCCAGTATGGAACGCTGCTTCACCGCCTGGAGAAGTGCCCTACCTCTAAAGCGATATGGCGTGAGGTGCAACGTCTGCTATGTCAGGATCAGGCTCATCCCTTTAGTCTGTCTAGGGATATGTTTGCTTTATCTATGGTCTCCCCTCTTCCACCCTCCCTCTGTGGTTTGGTGGTCGCAATCGTCATGTGGACTATCCACACGATTGTCTTGGATGCCATCGCAGGCTCCACCCCCACCCTTCCAGAAGCTGTCCACCGGTTCTGGTCCCACTTAGTGGCCCACTTTCAAGCCTGGTTGTTTGGTTACCTCCCACCGCGTTGACGTCAGTTGGTCTCATCCTGAATCCCAGTTTGGTTTATCAACTCTGACCCCTTCCTCCACATGTTCTCAATTGTGGTACTGGCCCCTTTACACGTTCCCCCTCCTCCCAGTAGTGGCGTTCCTGCTGGCAACAGGAGATAGCATTCGCTTCTCTGGGATGCCCCCCTGTTACCACGTTTTTTTAGTACTAGATGGTCCCCCTGTTACTACGTTTCATTTTCTTTGTGTCTTATCAGAAGTGTCCATCCCCTGGTCGGCCTTCCCCACAATAAATAAATAAGATTAATTTTATTATTGTGGGAATCACTATCAAAATTCTCTGATAATTGCAAATGTCTGACATTTCCCTTTTCGGCTGAGATTGACCTAAAACATTCTTCTTTTTCAGCTGTAAAGGCAAATGTCTGACATCACCCCTCTCAAGAATGGTGGGGGCGAGTAGGGCTGGAGGAAACAGCCATGTACACAATTAACGGTAATACTGGTAGCTAGCGACTTTATGCAATATTTGTTTTCTCTCTTGTATGTGATCGTGAAGGTGCCCTCCCAAGTTGTTCCAAGCTTACCGCTTCTCAGAGTGATGCGATTATGGTAATATAATACCATGTTAGACACTTGGAATGTAGGTAGGGAGTTCTGAATTTATTGGCTACCTGCCCTTCTTTTGTCACCGTTTTGGCTAAATTAGACATTGCCTCTGATTGGAAATGTATGATGCGTTGATCCAATCGTCTCATAACTTTATTGGGCTCCTCAACTCTAGAGGAGAATACATCCTTAACTAGAAGAGAAGGTATCCCTTGTTCTCGCCCATACAAGACATGGAATGGGTACATTTTCAATACCTGATGATAACTAATCCTGTAGGCCATGAGGGACTGGGTAAATATTGATCCCAGTGAAGAGGATCAGAAGAGGCCATTTTTCATAGAATGAATACCAGGGTACCATTTTCTCTTTCTACAGTTCCATTAGTGGAGGGATTGTATGGAGCCAAGAAAAGTTGTTGAGCTCCCATAGATGTTGCCAGGATTCTACTACTCTTTAGGTGAAGTTCTTCCCATTGTCGCAGAGTAATACTTGGGGACAGCCATGTCAAGAGACAAATCTTTTGATGTAAAAAGGTGGCTGTGTCCTTGGCCGTTTGGGCAGGAAGAGCTACAGCTTCCACCCATTTTAGTGAAATTATTGATAGCTACTAGTATAAATTTGTTCCCACTAGTAGTCTGAGGAAGGGGACCTATACATCCAAACTGATGGTATGGAACGGTAGTTGAGGGGTAGTGGGTTGATACTGGTATCAAGTCTTAAAACCGGATTGCTTCTTACACGTAAGGCAAGCTTCCAAGACATCAACAATCGCTTCCATCATTCCATCATAATAGTACTGATCCTTGATCCACTCATAAGTTTTCTCTTCCCCTCCATGACCTAGATTGGAGTGAGATTCTAGGATAGCAGGTATGCATTCCAAGGGCTGAAGGTAAGGCAGCCATTTCGCCCCCACCTGCTTATACAGCTTCCCGTTCTCCACTTTTTTGTTTTGGGAGTGTTGGGCTAACATTTTCTGTACCAGCTCATCCTCATCTTCCCAGTCATTTGGGGTCATTAAGAGATCATGAAGTCTCTCCGCCTCACTGTTATCCAAGTGAAGGATGGGTAGCCAAGTCAACCCATTAACATTCATGTGCTGGGTGACATCACAGTGCTCAATCAACATGTCAAAAGGGTGGAGCTTTAGAGCCCAGAGAGCTAACCGGCCAGTAGGGTCTTTCATGTTCTGTAGCCATTTTAGAGATGCATGATCAGTAACCACAGTGAAGGTAGTTCCATATATGAAAGGGCGGTAGTGCTTTACAGCCAACAGAACAGCAAGTCACTTCTTTTCCATGACATTGTAGTTAAGTTCAGCCTTCTAAAGCATCTTAGTAAAGCAGGAGACAGGATGATCTACACCATTTTCATCCAACTGGGCTAAGATGGCCCCAACGGCATAGTCTGAAGCATCAGTGAATAAGATGAAGTGTTTATTATAATCTGGGTGCCGTAGGATAGGGCGTTGTAGCAGCAATTGCTTCAGCGTCTCAAAAGCATTCTTCTGTTCTGCACCCCACTGAAAAGGAGTGTTCTTGGTCAATAGGCGGACAAGAGTTTCACTGAGCTGAGCAAACTTAGGGATGAATTGATTATAATATCACATCATCCCTAGAAAGACCTGAATATCCCATAAATTTTTATGGGGCGGCAATTTTGAGATAGCTTTAACTTTATCTTGGATTGGGCGAATTCCTTTTGAGAAATGGAATTGCCAAGGAAATCTAGTTGCTTTTGAAAGAAGGTACATTTTTAAGCCTTTAACTTGATATTTTTGACTTACATAATCTTTGAAACACCTCTTTAAGGTGATCAAGATGCTCGGTGAAAGTTTTTGAAATACAATGATGTCATTAAGGTAGACGATTACGCAACTTAACTTCAATTCCTTCATAATATGGTCCATGGAGCGCTGGAAAGAGGCAGGGGCATTACACAACACTTGAGGTATTTGGGTTGGTTAAGAGACCCTCACTACAAATGAGAGCACATTTCTCCTAGTCCTCAGTGAAGAGATCCATTTGCCAATAGCCGCTAGATAAGTCCATGGCAGAAAGGAACTTAGAGCTAGAGAGTTGGGCCAAGGCATCATCAATATGAGGGAGAGGATAGCTATCCTTTTTCATGAGATTGTTTAACTTATGGTAGTCCATGACTATCCAATGACCGCCATTTTTATTCTTTATTAGCAAGAGAGGGGAAGACCAGGGGCATTGTTATGGAACTAGCAACCCCGCGTCTAGTAGCTGAAGCTCAGTTCTCATTTGATGTTCTTCTACCTTTGATTTGTGGTAAGGTTTTGACTGAATGGGATGGGCATCACCCACATCAATGGAGTGACACCAGCCCTTCATATGACCATAATCATTATCATATTTAGAGAATATATTGCTATAATCATTGAAAAGAGTGTGAATGTTTATAGCTTACCTGAGGTTAGCTTGTACGAGATATGAACTTTGGGTAAAGTACATACCAGGTTATCCGTTGGCAGGCCCATATCCATCAAAGAGCCAAAGGGATGAATTTGTTCAATGTCCTCTACAGGGAATAACAATCCTCTGCTAATCTACTGGTGTTTTTCACATTTATGTCTTTTGAGGTGAGGTTTCCCAACAGCAGCGTAATGGGCCTCTGGTAGGCTGGGTCAAAGATGCCAGTCAATACCCGAGGCTCCAAAGGACTGATGCCCTCAATACAAATGAGGTGCAACAAACAGTGGCGTGGGATATGAAGTGTGAATTTTTTGTCAACCACTCGTTGTTCACCAGGCTTGGTCATGACAACATCTGCAGCATAAAAAGGGATACATTCCCTAGCATCCACTGAATCAGGAAATTTCTTTGTGTGACGCCCAGAAGTGGTATAAGATAAAGGTATAGCTGATAGGGGGTATTCAACTAGGCAAGAGTATTTGAGCTTACTAGAGTCTTTATTAAATAAGACTAAGGGACTTCATAGTTGATTAATGAGAGGTAACCTTGCTTCAGGCTGATTATTCCATCATAATCAATCATAAACTGAGTGCTGATGAGCATATCATATGCGTTGTTATCCAAAGCCACAGCAGGGGTTGATAAAATAAGATTCCCAACTCGAATGGGAAGGGAGGAATATTCCCCAATAGCACGGGTATTGTTGGGGCCAGTAGTTCCAAATTCTTGCATGTACTCCAAGTCAGGTGCTAGCTTTATCTTTTTGATAATCTTAGTGGAGATCCCGTTGACTGGGGGAGCCAGTGTCCAAGATGGCCAGTATTTGGACCTTTTGAATGACTACTTCAACCTTAGTAAGGGTACCTTCAAAATTAGGTGACAAAGCCAAGACCTCCTTGAGCCGTAAGGTGAAGGTGAGTTTTCTAGCCGTCTCAGGGTAGTTATTCCTGATGGATTGTAAGGGATGAACATGATGAAGAGGTCGAATCAAGCCAGTTAAGAATTGGTCACCATCACTGGCAGTGTCAATCAATTGTGGATACCCTAGGATTTGACTGAGGTACGTTTCCTCAGGGATGGTGGTCTCATCTACTCCTCTAGTGTTCAAACGATCAGGAACCTCTACCTTTGCGGGAGCTCCAAGTATATAGTAGCCAAAATCATCATAACCCCCTCAGATTCATACCCAAGGGTATTCTCAACAACTGGCAAGACCACAATGAAGGTAGGAGAGATGACCACAGGTGATTGAATAGCCTTAGGTCACGCCTTTACCAGCTTAGATGGAGGGGTAGGTACAGCAGCTTTAGTGAGCTTGGCTGGAAGGCTAGTGGTTGCTACCTTACAAGGCACTGATTCATAAGAAGGAGTGTTAACCTTTTTAAGTCGTACAGAGGGAGCAGGCTTTGTAGGGAGAATAGGCACAGAAGGACTTACTCCCAACTGATCAACTAACGGCAGCTCTTCAATAATGAGAGCTGGAGGGATCACCTCAACTTCCTTGGTTGCTGCACATGAATGTAAATCAGCAACATCTACTAACACCTTCTTTAAATCACGGATATTTTGAAAATGGCGTTTTACTGAGATAATATGCCTGGATAGAGAGGGCTGAGAAGCTAATCCAGTTAGCAGGGCGGCAATAGCTTCATCAAGGGTGAGCATGTTAGAGGTTGTTAACTTTTGTGCAGAGAGGTAAAATCGTTCAGCAAAAGTAAGGAGTAATTTACCCTTATACATGCTAAGGCGCATAAAAGCCTGTTTTTCCATGAATAAATACTTCTTGGATCCGAATTCAGCCACAAGAGCCTCATTAACTTCTGCCCAAGTGATTGAAGGGTTCAGGTAAGGAACTATCAATTCTTGTGCTAGGCAGCTTAAACAGGAAAGGATGTACTGAACTTTTTGCCTATCATTGGTGCCATACATAAAAGCTTCATAAACATAAGGAAAATATCGATGTTTCCTTCACCAGGGGTGTATTTTACCTTCAGAGGAAGTTTAAAAGGGAGCTTCTCCAGCTCTTCAAGATGGGATAAGGCGCTGGCGAGTTGCTCCTCAAGAGCAATAATTCTGGTTATACAGGGATCCCCCATAGTGAGCACCATTTTGTGGAAGTCCAGCCAATTCTTGCTCGCTGGTGCTTGACGCCTGCTGGATTCCACAAATATTTTATAAAAATTTAAATAAATAAATAAAGCTCTAATAAAAATGGATTTTTATGATTTTATTATATGCGCAATAAAGGGGAAAAATGACAGCCCTTGACATCCAACTATTTAGTATTTAAGGTAATTTGAGGGTCGAGGGGGAATTTGGGAATATGTTCAGAATAGTTTAACCTAGTCCAAATTAGAAATATGCAGGAAGAGCATATCACAACTCGGGAACTTGCTTCATGGCAGTGGAACAAAAGAAGAGGAAATTTGATTGGCTAAAATGTATTCATGAGGTAACATTTATATGAACTTGAGCCAATCACTGCCCAAGGAATTTCTTGCACTTTAGGGACCCCTGTCAGGCGAACAGTAAGTAATAATTAGACTGGCCTGCCAGCCAAGGTGCCAGAGCACCCGTATGGCAACCCAGAATTCCCAAGGCACTGCTGCTGGTATGACAGGTATGTAACTTGAAAGGAGTTTCACCAATATCTGCCAGTGAGCCAGAATTTTGTACAGGCACAAAATAACATACCAGATGAACACAGACGTTAACCCTGAGGGGTATGAGAGTGCCAGTGGAAAGGGTGGTTTAATTCTCAACATATAAAAACTAAAATTTTGGGGAAGTTTTTAATGGAAAATTTAAGAAAAATCAACCAACAATTTTCTCAGTGTGATGCAATTGATTAAATAGTAGTTGATTTGGAGGGGAAAAAAACCAGGATTGGGTCCTTCAAGTTTGACCTAACTGGAAAATTGTTCAAGAATGGGGAACAGATAATTTAACTGGGAACTGACATCAAAGAATTTGGTGGCAGGATGAGTCACTGTTGGTTTGGCCTTAAATGTCTGAACTGAGGCTCAACTGCATTTCTGACAGTCTGTGCGACAGTGTTTAGCCCAACAAGCAGCCAGAATCCCCCAAGGCCACCCCACATAGGGGTGGACCCATTTGGGTGGGAACAGGTTCAGGACATCCAACCTGCCCATGCTCAGTCGCTGGGCCATTCATTTGGTCAGTGGCATTGCATCATGCACAACGCCTGATTTGCCAGCAGGAAGCTTTGAAATCTCATCAATGGTGTCTAATGCTGTTACCTGCCTATCGGGGGTGATCCCTAACAATTTTGGGAGGGGGAGATTTTTCCAATCGTCATGTTAACTGAATTGCAACTATTGGGCATTCCAGCCAATAAATTGATCTTCATACCTTTTTGACCATTTGAAATCTGAGCATTGGGCTGATAGCCATTCAAATTAGTTCCAATTGATTTCATTTTGGCAACCTTGGTGCAGATTTCACTGATTCCTTGTAGCATTACTGCCAAGGATAATGTGGGTACTGGAAGCGGGATCTGAAGCGGGATATCTGTTACTCAGCGCTCGTCTACCACTTAAGAGATTACCCTGAGTAATGAGGGGTACAGCCATCCTCTTTGGTGGCTTCTTGCTCAGGAATGGGAAAATGACCTGATTGACACCCAGAGGACGTTCCCTGGGACTTACAACCCCCGCCAAGCCTATAAAAGGGGGAAACCCTGTAATGGATGGGGCTCCCAAGGCCCAGCCCACCACTGGCCCTAAACCTACACCCCCATATATGGCCATACCAACTCTGAATGTCCTGTCCAGTTAGATGGCTTTGTCAGGAACACCAGGCCAAGGTGCAGTGCACCAGCCTCTGTCACCTTGAGGTCACTGGGTTGAGGTGTGGCCATCTGGTCTCTGTCACCTCAGGCCACTCTGGCTCCATCCCCTCTCGCCAGGGCAAGCCCACTCCAAGAGGGTACTGGCGTGTCCACCCCCTTCCTCTCCTCCTTATCACACCGCCATCTGCCCCCTCAACCCTGCTTTAAATAAATATAATTAAATAAAACAAGTATAGCAAATGCAGCCTTTATTGGAAGTGAACCCGGAGCAGAATAGAATTCCAAAGTGAGGACCATTGGGGCTGACCTCACTTTGAAATAATTCCTAAAAAGGCTAAATGAATTGTGGGTGATGAGGGGAGCAAAAGCCTCCAGAATTGATGGCATTCAGACAACTCAGTGGCAAAATGGGGGAACCTCAGAATGAACAACCAATTAAATAAACTATTTATTTAAATTATCCTGTTATCAATCTGATTAGGAAAAGCCTACTCAGAATAATGGAATTGCAACTATCAACATGCACGAATCTCATAATTCCTACCTTATGAGATTCATATATGATCAGCAATCGTTACAGTCCCCATGTAGGTGCACTAGAGGACTTTGTTGGGGTCAGGGGAGGGCCATCCAATGATATCCCTGAAGTCTGTGGTGAGGTCAGAGTAATCCAACTGGTGGATTTTACATTCAGTGCCCATAGAGGTTTTGAACTCGTGTTACCCCAATTAATGGAGTTCCACCAAGTGTCAGCCAGGGACTTTTGGCCGTAATTTTCAATAGCATTAATTTTATTATTGTGGGAATCACTATTAAAATCATTGGATAATTGCAAATGGCCAACATTTCCCTTTTCAGCTGGGATTGACCTAAAACATTCTTCTTTTTCAGCTGTAAAGGCAAATGTCTGACAACTGATGTTTTTGTGGATCCTATTTTAATGAATATTGTGGTTGAAACCAGGACTTACTTTTGGTCACATTGTCATAATGTCTTCATATCTAATTTTTGTAAGCAGTCAGTTAATGCTTTCTTGGGTATGGTAGGCTTACCTGCCAATTTTAAACATGTGATTGGTTCTCTTCTTGTTAGTCCCCTCCCTAACCAAAGGGGTGAGGTCTGGTAATTTTAAGATAAATGTTTTAAACGGTGAAGACCCCTAAAAACCAGCCTTGTAAGGAATAATTATATTTTTTAATGTAGGAATCTTTTACTTCCATACATTCTTTCTTGAGAGAACTCAAGGATTATCAGGGTTATAGCCCTGGTGATTTTATTATTGTATCTGTTAATTTAGTTATAATGGTTTTAACCACGGCCCCCTCTATAAATACTTCTCTCATAAAGCCAAATTCTTTTTTAATGGAGGATCCATCCATTATCAGCCTTCACTCTTAGGGGACTTGAGAGTTAGTAGGTTTCTAGCCCAAATGTTTAACAAAATGTTTCAGCCATTTAGCCAGTGTTGTTTCACCTATTAGCACCCCTATAAATACTTCCCTCAGAAAGCCTCTGTTTTTAAAAAATGGAAACATTTACCTGTGCCACGTCTTTTTTGGAAAACTTGAGGGTCAGCAGGGCTTTAGCCCTAACGTTTAAATTAAATTCGCAACCTTTAAACCTTTTTATTCTGGAACTCTGTTTCACAACTTGATGTAATAGTCACCAGAAGAGAGATTTGCCATATTAGTGATGGATAGTTTTACAGATGTCTAATGAATTGGGGTTTGGTGCTTTTACAGCTTAAACGCAATTTTTAAAGGAGATCTCATACATACATACAAACAAGCCCTTTGTAAGCTTTAGTTGGGCTAGGCTTGAACTCATTTCTGTAACTCAACACCCCTGATAATTCTCAGCTGACCTCTAACATAATTATATGCACTCAGTAGGTGGAAAAATATTAATAAAAAATATGGAAAAAATAATGATGTTGCAATAATGTTACTGGGTATGTAACACCATTCATAAGAGTGGAATATATCCCACTCCCATTTTTGATATTAAGACACATCCTTGTGACATTATTATGTCTAAAGAACTCCTCCTTTAGGTTTGATTATAGTCTGTACTAAATAAAGAATATTGGGTATTTTTACTGTCTGTTACTCTTTCTTCCCTTCATGGAAGTTTAGAACAACCATTTGATGGAAACAGGTGCCTATTGGAATTTTATTGACCAAGAACTAGTTGACTACCTTGAGTTTTGTTACTTACTTAGTATTATGGTTAGCACAGGTACCTCCCAAGGTATCTCACATTTTAAGAGCATAATCTAGTGGATTAGGAAGTCAGTAAGTACCACTTGGCTGACCATTTCTTTGAACTCAAAAACCTGATGTACCCAAATATATTGGGAATGGGATGGTTGCGGAAATTTGATATCCAAACCAATATGAAGGCTAATACCTTGACTTTGTCCCAGAGTTTGGAAATGAATCGATAATCCCTTTGACAGAAGTAGACACTCTGGTCAATTTTCACCAATGGTAATATACATAAATTCAGTCTTGCGCCTCTGCAGAAGCCCACTTCAGAATCACCGTTACCCTCTTGTTTGAAGGGGTTAGAGTCTTCATCTGATGCGGCTTCTGTATCTGTCTTACCAGATCACTCAGAGTTTTATTGTGATTTCTTCCTCACAGTTGACCTGGATTGCAATTACTCCAAATATAACTTTAATTTAAGGTAATTGACATCACTAGAGGTTTGGGTTATACAGAAACTATCAAAAGGAGCATTTTATCAACGTACCTCTCCATTATGCTCACCAGTGCTCTTTGTTGAAAAATTCTTTAATACGTTACGCTCCGTTGTAGATTGTAGTAGCTTTTATAAATATCACCACACCCAATATTCACCCCATACCTATGAAGTCACAAATTGCCCATTATGTGTAGAAAGCTAAAGTTTTCTCCAAGTAGTATTGCAAAGTTTTTTCTTATCATAATCCACATCAAAAAGGACCATTAATAAAACTGCATTCTATACTAGGAAGAAATTTTTTCAAATCTTGGGTCATAACTTTTGGTCTAAAGAATGCCCTGGGATATTTCAACGTCATATTGATGAGGCGTTGGGAGAGCTGCTTGGTATATGTACTATAGCCTATATAACTAACATTTTGGGTTTCTCCCCTGATCAAGCATTTCTTGAGATTTACCTGTGGCAAGTGGTAGAGATTTTAAAGAGCAAACGTGACGCTGAAAATAAGAAAGTGTGAATTTTAAAGTTCCAGGTCACCTCCTTGGGCAACATCATGTTTGACAAAAAGCCATATTATAACTTTCAACAAAGAGAAGGCTATTCAGGATTGGCCAACGCCAAACTCAATTAAAAACTGAGAAGCTATTTGAAGACATGCACCTTTCTTAAATTCACTCACAACCTTTCATAGGTTGCCTCACCCCTGTATAAGGCCAGAGAAGACAGACATCTTATTTAATTCACCTATCTTGGATGGTGGGTTTCAGGCTTTAAAGTGCACTTTACTATCAATGTCAGTTCCTCACTACATGAATTTAAATAAAGAGTTATAATAGCTAGTGATGCATCATACTTTTCTATAGCTGCTGCTCTGCTACAAATAAGAAAAGATGGAGTTAAGCATCATGAAGGATATTTTTACCAAAAGATGTCCTTACATGAGTTTATTTACTCTGTTTATGACAAGGAACTGTTGGAGGTAGTGGAAGCATTAAATTACTGGCACTATCAACTACATGGTTCTTCTCAGCCATTCTGGGTTTGCACTGATTATTGAGCGCTATTGTAAAACCACACTCTCATTTCTTAAATTTATGACAAACTCAGTATAATGAGACCCTTGCACAGTTTTTATTCATATATGAGTTAACTAAAGGTAATAAAAATGGTCTAGCTGTTGCCTTAAACGACTGTTGCAATTGGCACTAGAGCGTTATAGTTCAGCTGCACAGGGTATTCACCAGAAACTCAAAGCATTGTATGAAGAAAGTTACTTTGACAAAAGCTTAACAAAAGAAACTATGTTTTCAGCAACGTGGTTTTTATTTGAATAAACAAGAGAGCACCCTGGAGTATCAAATACTTCTAGAGGCTCACGCGCTTGATCAAGTAATTATCCAGATAGACTAATACAGCTTGTAATATAAAAAATCTATCTCCCTTTTGTCAAGTCTCCTCAGACTTCTTCCTCTACCAGCTTATTGATTGAAGCTTTCCATATTTACAAAGAAGAACTACAAATTGGTAGACTAAAATCCGCGCTAACTAATTTGGGTTGAATTTAAATTTTAGGGCTTAAGGCATTTTCATAACAAAGCTGTAGTCCACCGGACATTTAAATTACCGGCAGATTGCCAAATAAATATAGTACCCTATTATAAATAGTTTTAAGCTGAAAAGGCAATGTGAAATATTGTGATGAGATAAAGCAGGAAGTTGTTATAGTGATCAAGGATGTGGAATCGGCGAACAATCAATCTGGGAAGCGAGAAATGCATCACAGGGACGTAGAAATCTGATTAAGTGTAGCTTAAAACACTAGCCACTACATATAAAAACTTGGGTTGCATGGAATGTTAATTACTAAAAAGCTAGATCCGCTATCTAATTTTTAATTAAATTATAAAATTAAGTATATAAACATAATGTAATCAGATGGTTGGTCAAACCAATCACAACATCAACCCCCTCTTGACCAAACATCAGGTAACAAAGATGTGTGGAAGTCAATCAACTCATTAGGAACTTAGGGATGTTGGACTAGAGCTCTGCTAATAACTTTTCAAGAATTTAGCATACACCCAGTTGATAATGTGGCCTTTAAAAGGAAACACGAGAGTTTAGCATTCATGGACGTCTTCTCAATAATCTCAAAAAGCCTTTTCATATGAGCTATAACTTGCTTGTCCTTCTGAATACATGATTATCATCATACAAAACTAACTCCACTACAATAAGTGGGGCTAACAGCCACCAGTCCATATTAAAATGTTTGCAGGATCTTTTTTAAGCTAGCGCATCAGAATATGCTGCACTTTGTAGTTGAGTAACGTCTGTGCCAATTTAATCAGATACTTTTAGGGAGTCATAGAATCTTTTTATTTAACCAAGGTAATCCGACCAGGGGACAGACATTACCAAATATACGCAAAACTAATGAAATAACTGACAAATATAAAATTGGGCACCCCAGGGTACTCAAGTTTCCCCTATTGCCAGCGGGAATGCCAGGTATGGGGGTTGGTGCACTACTCCAAGGGGGTTTCCCCTGCTATGGAACAGGTGTGAAGGAAAGGGTCTGTGTGGAGGAACCAGAGTAGGAACCATGATTCTATGAGCGCTTTTTGCCTTGGTCTCATATATCCATAGAGCCAGGCTTGGAAGTGCTCCAGTAAGTGAACCTGGAATCTATTAATAACCCCATGAATGGTTGGGACCGTGCCCTTGAACGCATCTAATGCAATTGTGTGGATTGTCCACATTGCAATGGGTATTATTAGGGAACGGAGGGTAGATGGGATCAGTGACTCAATCTGGAGCGTGAAGATGCTCTTTGATTTCGAGAATTATTGCTCGTTTTGGATCTTAAGCAGGCATGCGACTTCCTGCCATATAACTTTAGTTGGGGGGCATGTTCCTAGGTGATGTAGGGATCCCTCCCCTCCACATACTGCACATGTTTCGTGGAGGAAATTGGAGAAGTCCGCCGTCCTATAGGTCCTTCTCAGATAGCGCCAGGCGTTTGCTCTTATCCTCAGCTGTAGGAGTGGGTGGTGAGTTATTTTCCACATTGCCTTCTGTGTGGTTAAATCATAGGGAATGTCCAACATATCTAGGTATTCTATCCTAGCTATGCTTGGGGTTGTTGCGAGCATGTCTCTCTGGGTGTGGTTTTCTGGATTTTTTAATTTAAAGTGGGGACTGGGTCGTCCCCTTCCCTGCACACTGCAGTGTTCTCTATGGTCCATCCCATGCGGTGGATGGTTTGGAGGATGAGTTTAAAGTAAGGGGAGGTTCCATGCAGACCCGTTGCAGTAGGGTGCTTGGCAAGGTATGAAAGTAGTCTGGGTTGGACTATGTGGGTTGGTTAATTTGAGCGCCTGTGCCAAGTTAATCCTTGCTGCTCTGGACCAATGTTGTTGCAGGAGGTCTGGAGCAAGGATTTCCTTTATCCAGGTACCTAGGATGTGATTGTCGTGGCTCTCAAAATCTATTAGTCCCATGCCTTTACTTGAGTATGGGTTAAAGAGTGTTTCCATCTGTATGGGAGGATGGGATTCGGGCCACAACCAGCCCTGGATGAGCACGTGGATTAAGGTTATAAAGGTAGGTGAGAAGGCTATTACGTGGGCAGGGTACCATAGTATTAGGATGATGAGCGAATTAGCAACTGTTACTCGCCCTGCTAGGCCTGGGGTTCTTCCCTTGAGGGAGGCGACGCGTTTGGATACCCGTTATAACAGGTTACTTTCCATTGTCTCATTATCATATCCCCCTGATTCTAGCCAGATTCCAGGGTGTCGGACAGGAGTGGTGGTGGGAGGTGTTGCAAAGGGTAAAATGATTGGGTTTTTTCTTCATGTGTTGGTATGAGGTTCTGATGTTGTGGCCCAATCGTTTGTGTATTTGGATATGAGGATGATTTCTGTTTTCCTTTTGTTGAGCAATGCGTTGCTCACCATGGAGTATAAGTCTAGAGTGCGTTCCAGCTGTTGGGCATCTTCATTGTTTGTTATACCTGCTATGCAGTCATCCGCAAAGGCCAGTATCTTGACTGTTGGTTGTCCTTGTGCGGTTATCCCCATGAGACGTGAGTCAGTTACTTGGAGGAGTGGATCAAAGCTGAAATTGTATAGCAATGGGCTGAGGGGATCCCCTTGTTTAAGCCCTCTGTGTGGTTTAATCTTGTTTGTTAGGAATCCAGGGCCGCATACAGCCATGGTTGCAGATTCTGTTAGGAGCATCGGCCATTTTATGAACCTTGGTAGGAGTTTGAAGGCATGTAGACATTCTTTTAGGTATGGCCAGCTAACACGGTCATACGCCTTTTCCTGATCCAAGAAGACCAGGGCACCAGTTGCTTTGGATTGGCAAATGTTTGCAACAGGGTGAATGTTGTTCCAGATTGATCGCCCTGGTATAAGCCCAAACTGGTTGGGTGATAGGACGTCAGATGCAATTGCGCCTAATCTAGCTGCTAAAATTTTTGTTAGATTTTTGTGTCAGTGTTGGAGAGTGCAATTGGGTGCCAGTTGGCCAGGTCCAACTTGTCACCCTTTTTATAAAAGGTTATAACATAGGATTAATGGTCTCCTGGTAATAGGCGTGTTTCCAACAAGCTCTGGTTCATAGATGCCAATAAGAGGGGGCGATTTGTTGAAAATATTTTTTATAAAAATTTGTAAGGTATCCCATCAGGCCCTGGGCATTTCCTACGTGGTGCACCGCGAATTGTCTCCCAAAGCTCCTCCCATGTAATAAGGGATAGTATATTTTAATTAGGTGGTGTACTTTGTATCTCAGCAGTTTGTATAAATTCTCTAATTTTTTGTGAATCTGTTGGCGTTCCATGATATAATTTGGTGTAATAGCGGTGTACTTCCGCCTTGACCTCCTCAGGATCAGTTGCCACGGTGCCGTTGGTCTTGTGTACCTGTGTGCATGTGGGCTGGTTTCTGCGGGAGTGGAATTGGCGGAAAAAGTATGTCAAACAGGTTTCGCCCTCCTTTATGAACTTACCTTTATTTGATACTTTGATTCTATGTTGGTGTTTGAAGATGAGATTGTTAAGTCAGGCAGAAATTTCTGCCCATTTGCATCCCCAGTTGGGGCTATAGCCAGATCTCAAAGTATTTATTTCCAGGTGGTTTAGTTCTGCCAGGTACGCTTGATTGTGGCCATGTCCGCGGTGTACTTATGTGATGCAATATGTCAGGTTTTGTTGATTAAATCCTTTTGAAATTTTCCTATGTTCCAATGGGATCCGAAGTGAATGGGGCTGTGAATTCTGGGTTTGTAGCCTTGTTTTCCAACCCAGTTGGATATCTCAGGCAATTTTAGATTTCCCAGGTGAAGCTTTTTCCAAGGCGACACCTGTGTGTGGGATTGGGTTGGCGCTAACTGCATTATAACTAATTGGTGGTCAGAAAAATTGATCTTTTTTGTTATAAATTTGGAGATTCTTGAGCGGTGAGATTGCAGGATGAGGATGTGGTCAATGTGACTCATTGATATGAGCGCTCCCTCGCATATGTTGGGCCACGTCATGTGGGGAAGGAGTGGTGAACTGGGGGGAAGAGCATCCTGTAAGCCAAGAGATGCCTTCATTGTGCGGAATTCAATGTGTCCAGGTGGGTATCCCCTGGGATTAGGCATGGATCTGTATTGGGGTTATCCCAGCAGTTGAAATCGCCTAACATGATGATATCTGGTGGGAGGGTGAGAGTAGAAATTTTTCAAAAAATTGTTTCCTTCAGTTGCAGTGCACAGTGCGTAGATACATGCTAAAAAAATTATTTCATCTTGGCATGTGATTGTTGCTACCAGGACTCAAACCATGCAAGTGTGATGATGAGTTTGTAAATTTAAATTTTTTGTTGTTTTGGACTATCACCCCACAGTGAGACGTCCATACTGATTGTGATGGTGCGACCCTGGTTGACCAGGATTTTTCTTCCCCTTGTAGACAGTGGGTTTCTTGGATGGCCAAGATGTCTATAAGAGGTTTTTGCAGGAATGCCAGCTTTTTGGCTTGGGACGTATGAGCCCTGGCTCCCACAATGTTTAGAATCCCTATTGACACTGAGGTGCCCGCGGCGCCTCAGGAGCAGTTAAAAAGCCCTCTGGCCCTATCCCACCGCAGCTCATTTTGGCCATGCTCCGCGTCTGTACTCCAACTCTTTCACTGCCATTGTTGGTTCCCTTGATCTGACCCAATGATTCAAGGGAATTGCTGTTTTTTGCATTTGCATCAACTTTTCCTGCACAGGTCTCATGTTGATTTGATGCGGGTTGTTGATTGGATTTTATATTTTCGAGGTTCAACTTTGTTGCATTGTGCACCACACTTTCACCCAAATTGCGGTTGCATTGTTCCTCAGTATGTGCATGACTGATGACGCTTTGTGGCTCAGTCTGGTTACTGTGAAAATTTTCGACCTGGGCATATTGTTCTGATTGGTTGGTTCAGTGAAGATCTGAAATATCCTCCCAAATTTGTCTAGGGTTAATGGTGGACTCCGCGTGTGCTGCCGCTTTGGCCTTTGCTCGCTTGTGGGCTTTTTGTGCTACTTTACATTGTTTACTTGTAACTGGGTCCACGATGGAGTATAGTCCATCTTCACCCCAGCGGAATGGGTGGTGACTGTCAGTCATTTTAGTGAAGTTTTCATTATCTTCGTCCAATGCTTCCTCACAATAGTCATTTTGATTGAGCCCTCTTTCACAGGGCATGTATGTTCCTTGTGGCCCATGAGCCACAGTTGTTGCAAATGGGCGGTGCGCGTTCCAGTGTAACTCAGAACGTGGCTGACTGGCCCCCATCTTTGAAGTGAAATTCTGCTGTGCGGGGAATTCTGGATAAGTCCTCCTCCACTTCTGGGAAGGGATTGATTACAGCAATAGCTTTGCCCATACACATATTGGGCATCAGGCTAAATCATTGTAATTCGAGTTGCTGAATTTCTCCATAGGCCATTAGACCTTTGCGGAGCTCCTCCTTGATTACCTTATGAGGAAGGTTGGTGGGGAGTGAGTCAAAAGAGATGAACAAAGTTTTCACTTTGTTCCATCTGGTGCGCGTGGTGTGCACAATTTTTTGCCCTTGGATAGAGCAATTTCCACACAGACTTTTGCTGCAGCATCAGCTTCATCAGCTATTTCAAAATTAATATCAATCCAGCCATGGCCCATGTTGTTGGTAGCTACGTACACTGTGTGAGTAAAAGTGAGGGCTGTGCCTCACATGATTTCTCCCACAGGGTCAGTGACTCATCCCCAAGGAAGAGTCTGATCCCATGTTCCACATTTGATAAGGGTTGGTTATATTGGATGTCCATGTATCAGTCTTGTTTTGTAGCAAATACCATAAACCCAGATGGTGTCTGAGTTTGCAATTTCTTTGCAGATTGGGTTCCTGGTCCCCCACCAGGGCGTTTCTTGCCCTTAGTTGCACTAGTAAATGCACCAATCGCCGCGACGCTTGCCCATGTTGTATTATTTTGATTGATAAAGTCACCCATCTTTCCTGTGTGTGATTATCCAAATTTGCTGTTTGAATCAAATCATAGTAACTAAAGTGATTGTTACAAGAAAGAAAAGCGGAGTCATAGATTCTTTATTGACACAAAAATATATAACTGAGGGGAAGCGCCAGCTGCTTCCCATAAAGCAAAGTGAACAGTGAATAGTCATTGGTTTAATGATAGGATTGTATAGGTAAAAATGGCGTAAGTCAAGAAAAAGTTTCAGCTAGACGCCTTCACTGTAATAATCTAATTTAAAATTATAATTAAAGTGACATTCACCCATATAAAGATGCCATTGGTCTTGGTGATAAGGTTTAGATAATACCCCAAGTATACACTTCAAATCTTTGAGCTTAGAATTCACCTGGGATGTAAATTTAGTCCCAGTATCCATCAACAGATATTGGGTGCATCTGTGCTAATAAATAACATCTTCTAAAAGGAACTTAGCCGTTGTCATGGCTCCTAAGTCCTGGACTGCTTTAGCCTCCACTCACTTGTTAAGGTGATCAATGGTCAATATTATATATTTAAAATTGACCTGACGTGTTGGCTAGTGGGACCACAACGTCCATAGATACAGTATGCCAAGCAAAGTTGGGTTTAACCAACAAATAACTAGTGGCTTTCTGATAAGGCCCATCTACTTGACAATTTTTGCAACATCAGAGGGTCTCATAAATATTAATATATATTTATTTTCAATAATGGTGCTGTTAAACAGCTTAAGCTTCTTCTTAAAAACCCATGACCTGTCACCTTGTGGTCCCCATTGATAATATCAGACCACTCCATTGTTTGTGGTTTCCAAAGTTGCTCCTCATTGATGGGATTATATAGCTACCATTTTTACTCACAATGTTTTACTAAAATTTTTCTAAAAAAACTTTGAGCTTCCTTTTGGTCCCTTATCATAGCCTTGTGTTCGCATTTTATCAAATAAATCATTAGTCACATCAGCTGCTAGGGCCACATTGGGGAGGCAAGATAATCAAAAGCGTTCTGATGCTTTACGCTGGGATAAAACTGAATTTCAATATTGTACATTTGCAATTTCAAACCAATAACCCAACCGCCCTTCTGACTCTTTATGATTTTTAACCAATGCAGAGAGGCATGATTGTTTACTATGGTGAAATGCTCTCCATGGATTTCAAACTGTAATTGTGTGCATGCTTATATAATTGCCAGACACTCCTTCAAAATTAAAAATTAACTCATTCATGAACATCCAACGTCCAGATGCATATACTATGGGGTGTGTAAGTCTGGGGGAGCGTTCCCTCTGCTTAGACTGGGCGGTGTTCCCATTCCCCACTAAAAAGGGTCCAAAAAGGGTGGCTTTCCCCTTGTCTCACAGGGTGGTCTCGCCCATGACATAGATGAGCGTTGGGGAATAATCCTCCCTCTAAATTCCATCAATTATCCCTGTAATTCCCTCCACTGATTTAGTATGTCAAATTAAGGAGATTTGCGCTGAAATAATTGAAAGCCACTACCCCCAGGGGCTAAAAAGTTCTTATGAAGCTGATGGCACTGAGCCCTTGAAATCAAGGTCTGGAAGCTGTAAACCCACAGAAACAAAGCCTGACAGGCTTGCATATTCAGAGAATGAGGAATCAAATGTCAAATACTCAGTAAAACAGGCTGTTGGGATTTTTTTTTTCCCATATTCTCAGCCGGCCAGATTACCAGGAATCACTAGGGGATAATTCTCTAATGCAAGGTGAATTGGAAATCGGTTGAACCTGATTTTGGGGTAACTATGTTTGGGATTTTTAGGGTTATCGCCTGGTAAGATCCATTGGGGATTGACACGGACTAATGTATAAGATCACATTGGAAAGAGTTGCTGACAAAATAAGGTCAACTGATAGTTGATTAACTATCGGGTGTACTGATTGGGATTGGTTAGGTTTCATCACTGACTGATCAGGAATTTGAGGAGTAAGTTGCAAGGCGTGTGACGCCACCTGCAACTAGCAAATCAATCAGTTGGTTCGTGACCTGCCTTAATGGATAACAAGTCCCATTACCTAAGCATATCACTTGCCAAATATGGTTGGTTTGCATGGATTGAGAGGAAAATGTTAGGGACACGTTTTCTGGTTCTTTACGTTTTAGGTCTCAATGATGTCCAATCACAGAAATTTTAGCCAGGATGGGGAGACCATCGCTGCTGAGAAAAAGATGGGTGATTCAATGGCAACGGCTGATGTTTCATCGATGAGGTGCCAACCAAGGGTTGGGTGCCGAATTTCCCACTATAAATTCCCTAAAATTTACTATAATAAAAGGAGAAAACAGGGTACAGTAGTACAGTAAAGTACAGAGTATACAGTAGATATACTATCTTAGTACACTTTATTAGCATTCATTTGTTCTAATATTTCTAAGGATTTTATTGCTGTGTGAGATAATTATGAGACTTTTAAGGAAAAGAGTATAAGATGAGTGGAGATCCAGAGAAGAAGCGAAACCAAATCAGGGATTGCTGCCAAATGTTTGTTGAACCATAGAAACTGTCAATGGTAATCTAAGAGAAGATTGGGTTAGATGGTACAAGGGAGCAAATCCCTATTTCAAGACATCACAAGTTTTTGAGTGGAAATACTGGCCAAGAGTTGGGCTGAGACCTTGGACTTCCATTCAACTATGGATAATAGTCGTCATATTATTATCAACCATTTATATCAATTATCATACAACGTGGACAAATTGCACAAAAAAGAACCTGTGCAAGTAATAAGTTTATATGGGTTGTTGACCGAAAATAATCAAACCATTAATTTTTATAAAGTGGTGCTCAAGACATGGGTGCAATTGAGTAGAACTAAGAAGAATTTCATTTAAAGATGAGTTAAGAAAACTATGGACGGAATTAGCCACCATTAACTAGAATGCCCTGAACTCATCGGATTGTTAAGAATTTGCAGCCTTGGAAGAAAGAGTTGCCAAGATGTAGGAGGGGATCAATAATGTCACAAGTTTTTGGGATGAGTTACTTGGAAAAGTAACGTCATTAAAAAGGAATAAGGGGACTTACTTTGAGAAGTCACATTCTTGAAAATGGAGTGGTAAGCAGATTGCGTTCATCTGAGAGCTTTCAGCACTGATGTTGAGTGACTGATCAAACAGGTTGAAGAGCTAAAAACTCACAAATGCGAGTGTGAGCCATATGCAGACACTGATGCCAAAGATAGAATTCCTAGTATAATAATTGAAATTCAAATACCTCAAGAAATATACCACCCACTTTTGCTGCTATTTTGGAGATGATGCCCAAAATCACTCCCAAAGTGAGCCGAGTAGCCAAACCTAGAGTAGCGGCTAGATAACCTCAGAGGAACTTAAGGCAATTCCAAAATTGCCAACTTTCCATTGGGATAATGCCCCAGCATTTTTCTGACTGTTAGATATGACTATGTATGGATATGGTGATTGTCAAAAGGAATTAATGGTGATGAATTGCCTAGACACTGATTGCAAAATCTAGTGTTGCCCCATCTGGAGGGGGACAGCTGGTCATACGTGGAGGCCAAAGAAGCCATTATGAAGGAATTCAGGAGCCCAATGAGCATGTCAAAGTGCAAACAAGAGTTTATGGGCATCCAAATCCATAAAGACAAATCTTTAGAAAGCTTCGTGGGTTGTTTCTACCAGGAATCGCAAATCCTGGTTGGAGCAAAGGTACTGGATGACTTTGATTCCAAAATTGCATTACAAGCAGCCCTCTGGCCCTACCGCAATTTGCACCAAATGATGTATTCTGTGTTTGTGACAGAAATCAATACATCTCAGAAGGTAGATAATTTGAAAATCTTGGGAGCAACCTTTGATGCCACAAATAGAAGTTTTAAATCTAAACCAGTATGAATTTTGAATCCCATGAAGGGTAATGAATGTGCTAAAGCAATGAACAATTAAGGGACCATCTAGTACTAAAAAAATGAACAATTAAACCATGCTAGGGAAAAGACTGAAGAGTTCAGATGGATTAATAAGAAAGAGAAAGTATGTTACCAATGCGGAAAGAAAGGACATTTTGCTGTAAATTGCATGAAGCCAAAGGATCAAATTAACGTGGTCTAAGATAAAGAGTCTGCAGCCATAAAGGAGTTGGGAAAAGGGCCTGCGGCCTAGATGGGGAACATTTTAGAGCTGTGGAAAAGCCTGTTTCTCCTGAATATGCATGAGTAAATTGACAACAGTGATCTGTTTGTGGACGAAGATGTACAGGATCAACTGTATCAAATAGTCAATCAGGACATGAACGCAGTAACAAGATCTGGGGCGAAGGGATTTGACCCTGAGATAATCAAGGAAGTTGCCCAGCCATACGCCTGACAACTATCAGACAAGATTTGAGCTGCAGATAATTCTAATGAATTGACCAAAGTTTAATTAGATGAGGCAAACCTGTCAATCCCCCTCAGTGCAAATAAAGAATCATTTCCTGATTTATGAGCACAAATCATTAACATACTCAATTCAGCTAATAACGCTGCTATACACTCAGTAAACACTATCTTACAATACTCTGAGTGTACATATATAGATCTACAAGTGATTCGAGTATAGATGAGGGCAATTGTTAACAGTGGAGCGCCCATCAATATTGTCTTGACCAAGATGGTAAATAGGATGAAGATCTCACCAGACTTGGAACATAAGAAGGAATATGGGAAAGCTGGGCCAAACACCACCATCTCCTGTGGAGCGTATAGCATTTTGCAACTTAGATTTAGATCTTTGGTGGTATCTGCGCCAGCAATAGTTTTGGCCAACCAAAACCATGACATTTTGATTGAGACAAAATTTCTAAAGAAGTAAGGAGTTAAATGTAACCTTAGGGATAATATGTTGACCATATTGTGTCAGACGTTACCATTATTCTATCATAAGGATGGGGAAGCTCCACTGAATAGGAGAAACAACTTCACCAACTTGATATATAATGATGGCATTGTCCCAATTTGATACCAATTAGTTGGCCGGAAGTGATGAAAAATGCTGGCAGAAAACCTAGAAAATTGGGGAATTCCACTGAGGATCAAGAATAAGAAAACCATACCATTGTGATCACAGATAATAGTTGACATAGGGTTGACATTAGAGATATCGGAGCTACTGTATGGGAAGGCAAGAGGCCCCTGGAAGAAGTCCAGAGTAGAGCCTTGGGTGGCTCCTAGAATTATAATGCCAGGTCATGGAAAAATTCGAGTTCTCCGGGCAAATTAAAGTGAAAAACCAATGAAGATTAAGAAGAATAAAATCGTTGCATTTGTTCATCTAATCCCTGTTATAAAATTGGCGGTATCAATAGATACATCAGCGGATTTTGCAAAGGGTTTGACCTACTGAGCAATCAGGAACAATGATACAATGATTGTTGTTCTTGAAACAATAGAATAAACTTAAAAATAAATATGGAGCACTTGCTCCCACAACCTCTTTTATATAATATTTTTGATACCGCGGATTCTTGCAATTCCACTTACTCTAAACTCACTTAACAACAACCTCCTCTTAATCGCCCATCTCATTGATATTACAGCAGCTTGGACGATACCACTCTCATAGCTTGGACTATTCAGTTCCATTAATTCTCCTCATTTTGGCTGGTTATTCTTTAATTCTCTATCGCCCTAATTGTAGGCAATTTAATTTGTATTTGTCAAATGTTGACATCACCTTATTTAGAGGTGATCCAATGTTAAACCCGTTATATCCAATAAAAACCATCAATTTCAATATTGCCTCATCTTGAGGCACTAGAATAATTGTATCTGATATCATTTTTGGCAGATTTCGCCCTAGCTGTCCCACAATTATCATCCAGTCATATCAGAATCGCAACATTACCCCATACTTGACTGGACAATAAGGCTCCTATTGCTTGTATGGTCAGAGTTTAAGTCCCAGTGAACATCCTCTGGGTGTCAATTGGGCCATCTTTTTATTCCTGAGAAAGAAGGTACCAAAGAGGATGGCCATACCCCTTGTTACTCAGGGCGATCTCACTCAGGGGGTAGACAAGCACTAGGTTATAGCCCTTCCACTTCAGATCCCACTTCTGGTACCCGCACTCTCCTCAGCAGAACTGTTATGAGGAATAAGTGAAATCTGCATTGAGATCGCCAAAATGGAATCGATTGCAATTAATTCAAGCAGCAATCAGCCCTATACTCAAATTTCAAATGGTCGAAAAGGTATGAAGACTGAGCTATTGTCCAGAATGCTCAACAGTTGCAATTTGATTTACACAATAATCAAAAAAAATCCCCCTCCCAAATCTGTCAGGTATCACCCCCAATGAATGGCTTCCTACCGGCAAATTGGGCATTGCACCTGATGCAATGCCACTGACTGCAACTCAGCCTGCCACCAAATTTTGCGATGTCAGTCCTCAGGGAACTAACCCACCCATTTCCCAAATAATTCGCCGTTTAAGTTGAGCTTGCGGAACCTGATCCTGGCTTGTTTTCCCTCAAAATTGATGACATTTTAATCAGGTGCATCCACTGAGAAAATTGTTGGTCAATTCTCCTTCCTTAAATTTTCTAATAAAAACAACTTCCCCCAAAATCCCATTTTTATCTGTTGAAAATTAAGCTCCCTTCCAGTTCTATATGTCATACCAGCAGCAGTGCCTCTGGCATTCTGGTTTGCCATTTGGGTGCTCTGGCATCTGGGCTGGCAGGCCAGTCTAATTCTTACTTGCTGTTTGCCTGACATAATTGACCAACCATTAATCTCTACTATTTTTGCCCTTCTCGTAGATATTGGCACAGCAATGGTCCCTTCTTTCCAACTGAATCAGGTCATAAAGAAGATTATCCCTGCCCAAATTAGTCTTATCCCACTCAAAACTCCAAAACCATACCCCATAGTTGCCGCGGCTATCTTGCCCATGTCAGTAGGGTCTGACATCTCAACTTGCAATGAATTTGCTCCCCAAAGCCCAGTAGTTTCCCATCTGTCACCCTTCAAAGGTGCAATTTCCATGGAACTGGAACCAATCATCGTCAAAAATGGGGAAGAGGCCGTGGAAGAGGCTATCCTGGCATCCCAGAAATCGCAACGTTCTGTCCAATATCTCATGTCTTGGAAAGGATATCTGGCCTATGAGAACAGTTGGGGCAAGGCGCACAATTGCGTAAATTGTATGAACCTGGTCAAAGCGTTCCAAATACACCACCCAAAAATTCTCCTTTTCCCCCAAAACCCAGTAGTTTCCCAGCTGTCGCCCTTCAAAGGTGTAATTCCCATGAGCTGGAACCAATCATCATCAAAAATGGGGAAGAGGCTGAGGAAGAGGCTATCCTGGCATCCCAGAAATCGTGATGTTCTGTCCAATATTCGTGGCCTGGAAAGGGTATCTGACCTATGAGAACAGTTGGGGCAAGGCGCGCAATTGCATAAATTGTATGAACCTTGGTAATGCATTCCACATATCCCACCCTGAGATACTCCGTTTCCCCCCCCCCCCCCCCAAAAAAAATCTTTATCAGTAATGGCGATCAAGTTACCCAAGGTGCACAAAGATGTGGCTCTCGTACAGTTTCCCGGTGATGAGGCTCTTCTCTTGGAAAAAGGAAAGGGTAATGTAAGTCCCGGTGAACATCCTCTGGGCATCAATCGGGCCATCTTTTCATTCCCAAGCAATAAGGTACCAAAGAGGATGGCCATACCCCTCATTACTCAGGGTGATCTCGCTCACGTGGTATATGAGAGCTGGGTAACAGCCCTTCCACTTTGGATCCCGCTTCTGGTACCTGCACTCTCCTTGGCAGAACTGTTACAAGGAATCAGTGAAATCTGCGCTGAGATCACCAAAATGGAATTGATCACAACTAATTTGAGTTATCAGCCTGATACTCAGATTTCAGATGGTCAAAAAGGTATGAAGAACAAGCTATTGGCTGGAATGCCCAAAAGTTGTGATTCGTTTACACAATGATCAAAAAAATACCCCCTCCCAAATCTGTCAGGTATCACCCCCAATGGGCAGCTTCCTGCTGGCAAATTGGGCGTTGAGCCTGACACAATGCCACCGACTGCAACTTGGCCTGCTGCCAAATTTTGTGATGTCAGTCCCCAAGGAACTAACCCGCCCATTCCTGAATAGTTCACCACTTAGGTCGAACTGACTGCAACTCACCCCACCACTAACTTTTGTGATGTCAGTCCCCAGGGAACTAACCCGCCCATTCCCAAATAGTTCACCACTTAGGTCAAACTGACTGCAACTCAGCCCGCCGCCAATTTTGCGATGTCAGTCCACAGGAAACTAACCCATCCATTTCCCAAAAAATCGCCGTTTAAGTTGAACTTGCAGAACTAGATCCTGGCTTGTTTTCCCTCAAAATTGATGACTATTTTTTCAGGCACATCGCACTGAGAAAATTGTTGGTCAATTCTCCTAACTTAGATTTTTAATAAAAACAACTTCCCCCAAGATCCCATTTTTATCTATTGAAAATTAATCACCCTTCCAGTTCCATATTTTTCATACCAGCAGCAGTGCCTCTGGCATTCTTGTTTGCCATTTGGATGCTCTGGCATCTGGGCTGGCAGGCCAGTCTAATTCCTACTTGCTGTTCGCCTGACACAGAGGAACTTTACGTGTATTTGGTTAATGATCCAACCACTTGCAGGATCCTTGATGGTATATGCATTAACCCCAGTTTTCTTTATAACTTTAAATGGACCAGTCCATTTATTGGCCAGATTGTGTTTCCACCCAAATCCATGTTGGTCATGGAAGAGAACCATATTGCCATCCTTGAATGTCGCCAGCCCACTATGACGTTTCTGATTGGTGGCCTGATTCCTGATCTTCTTTGGCTAAGCTGAAGGAATATGCTTCAGTTTGCAGTCTGATCAGAATGTTCTCGAGGTTTGTCAAGTAGTGGTGAGGTTCCAATCCGCTGGTGTCTTCTATACACAAATAAAGTAACACCTGAAGGGCTGGGTGTTGGCCGTATAGTAGTTGAAAGGGACTCTTCCCTGTGGCGGTGTGATAACTAATGTTATAGGCAAACATGACAGTGGAAAGAGAGAACTCTAATCAGAAGGGCGATCCATTACTAATTTTTGTAGTATGTTCACCAAAGTTCCATTCACCCGTTTGACCATTCCATTAGACTTGGGGTGGTAAAGGGTCATAAGAACACCGCGGATTCCCATAAGCTCGTTCAGTTTGGGGAAGATATGTGAAGTAAAGTTGGTTCCATTATCAGGGAGAATGAACTGAGGGCAGCCATTGCGCTGAATAATGCATTCCATTATGAACTTGGCCACTGTAACCGCCCCCAAATCCTTTATTGCCCTTGCTTTGACCCACAGGGTCAAGTGGTCAATAGCTACCAGAATGTACTTACACTGGTTAGCTCCTATTGGCAAGAAACCAATGACATCAATAAAGACTGTATGCCAAGCAAAGTGAGGTTTCACTAGCTGGTATGAAGTCTTATGGCGGAATGGTTTCTCCACTTGGCCTGATGGCAACAGGAAATGGTTTTGAGCACATTCAAGTTCATACTTTCCCAATAGTAACGTGGGCGCAACATCTCCATTGTCTTGCGCACCCCAGAATGTACGGCTGCCTTGTGGGCGCTCATAATAATTCCCAGTCATGCAGAGGGTCACGGAAAATTCACCGTGGAATCACTAATTTGCTTGTACAGTTCCCCATTCCATTGAGGTATTCATTTGAAACTTGTTTAATGCTTTGAACACTTGGGGCAGTTCATCATCGTACTTTCCACTGAGCATTTTGTTAAACATGATGTCACTTATATCTACTGTAACTGCAATTGTTGGCAATCTTGATAAGCAATCGGTATTTTGGTTTTTTGCTCCTGGTCAATGAAGAATTTCGAAGTCATAAGCTTGCAGCTTAAGAGCCCATCGGGATAGCCACCCCTCAGGCTCTTTCAAGTTCTGCAACCAGTGAAACGATGCATGATCCATTACAACCTTAAACTTTACTCCCTGCAAGTAGACTCGGAACTGCTTATATGCATAAATCACCGCTAAGCACTCTCACTCAGTTACAGTGTAATTTCGTTCATAGCAATTCAAGCTACAACTACAGTATGCCACAGGGTGCTCCTCCCCCTCATCGTCCTTTTGAGAAAGGACTGCCCCAAAAGCGGAAAGTGATGCATCTGTATGCATTATAAAACTTATCAAAATTAGGGTAGCATAACATGGGCGCACTAATTAGCGCCATTTAAAGTGTATCAAAGGCACATTGGCGCCATTCCGTCCATTTGAACATGGAATCCTTCTTTAATAGCTTAAACAGTGGACCACCAATGCAACTGAAATTGGGTATGAAGCGACAAAATTAACCCACCATCCCAAAAAACACCTGAATGTCCCGCTTACTAACTGACTTAGTCATATTCTGGTTTGCCTCCACCTTTTCGGGTTGGGGTCTTAGTCAAGTTGTATCCACCACAAAACTGAGGTACTCCAGCTGATCCTTGAAGAAGTGGCATTTCTGGGGCTTGATCTTAATATTAGCCTCAGCCAGTCGGCGAAATTTCTCTTCCAAATGGGTAAGGTGTTCAGTGAATGTGCGAGAGAAGATATTAATATAATCAAGGTACACAATTACACATGACAGCTTCAGATCACCCATAAAAGTGTCAATTACTCGTTAGAACGTAGCTGGGGCTTTACATAGCTCTTGCGGCATCTGAGTTAGTCAGAAAAGCCATTTGGATGTGATTATGGCGCATTTTTCTTGTTCTGCTGAAGGCAGCTCAATTTGCCAATAACCGGATATCAAGTCCATTTCTGAGAAGTAGCAAGCTCCACCTAACTGATCCAGTGCATCATCAATCCATGGTAGAGGGTATGAGTCTTTTTTGGTGAACTATTGAGCTTCTGGTAGTCAATTACTATGCTGCAAGTACCATCCTTCTTTTAACAATTAGGACAGGCAAAGCCATGGACTCTTAGATGGTTTGAGCATTCCCTGCTTTAGCAGTTTGTCAATCTCCTCAGTGACAACTTCTTCAGCTGCCCTTGATTGGCGGATTGGCTGAGACCTGATGGGGGGATGATCCCCAGTGTTTAGTCAATGAATAATCCCCCAAGTGCACCCCAAATCATGATTGTCAGCCACAAAAACCTCTTTATATTTTTGAAATAAAGCTTCCACCCAATCCTTCTGATCTTCTGATAACCCCGTAAAAAACTCCCATGGAACAACCGCCATTACACTGGAAGGCAGCTTGATGGGCAGACCAAACTCATCTAAGGAACTGAACTCATGAACCTGGACGATCTCCTCAACTGGGTTCAGATGTAAATACGCTATAATCTGATGCCAGAGGATTTGGATTGGTCTGTTCTGAAGATTTTCCATCAATATCTTGTTCTCCCCATGGCCCAGAAGTATGATGCCTGGGCCATGTGGGGCTTATGGGATCCACCAACAGATGCCACAAATATTTTATCAAAATAAAAAACTTACTTTTTAAATAAAAGTAATAATAAACGCTTTGTTAAAGTTTTTTATGTTTTTTATTGTTTATGCGGTGCAAGCCAAAAAGCTCCTCATTTGATACTAGTATTTCATATTTAAACTAGTTCAAATCCTGGGGCCATGGGAATTCAGGGCTAAAGTATTATAAAGCTGAGTCATCCAAATTTAGGAAATATAAGCTTTCGGTCTATCAGATTGAGGATAAATATTTTTGGCAAAACTGACCCATGTGGTAATGATTTGATAAATTGTATCCAATCATCAGTGAGTAAAATCTTCTCACCTTGGGGGAGAACAGACCCATGCGATAATAAACACCTCAATCTGGCTGAGAAGTCAGAGCAATCCTATTATCAGTTCTTACATTATTAAGCCGATTTTGGTTATAAATCATATTTTCCCAATGGGTAGGGTTCCACCAAGAATCCGCCAAGGTCTTTTCGCCGTTGGTACTCATATCATTGATAACCACAATATTATTTGGAGATTAGACAGGTGATGGGCCAATTATGGTAACAGATTTGGGGGCATTCTTACCTCCAACATTCTTTTTCAAAAGTCAAGAAGGAGAATGTCCGACATTGCCCCCCTCAAGAATGTTGGGAGGAGTGTAGGGTCATAGGAAGTGGCCATGTACCCAGTTTATGGTAATTCCTGTAGCCAAAGACTTTATAGAATATTCATTTCCTCTCTTATACATGATGGTAAATGGCTCATCCCAGATTGATCTAAGTTTGCCACTACAAGGAGTTATGCAATTGTGTAATATAAAACCATATCCGACACTTGGAAGGAAGGTAGAGGAGCTCGGAGCTCATTGGCAGCTTAGACTTCTTTAGTATCCGTTTTAGCTAGGTTATTCATAGCCTCTGATTGAAGCTAAATGATGCGGTTAGCTAACCTTTGCATGGCTTTCTCAGGCTTCTCTCCTCTAGAGAAGACATCCTTAGCTAGAAGAGCAGGTATGCCCAGTTCCCTTCCATACAAAACTCGGAAAAGGGACATTTTCAAAATATGATGATACTAATTTGTTAAACCATAAGAACACTAGGGAATTAATGATCCCAATGAAGGGGATCAGACGAGGCCATTTTCCATAAAATAGAAACCAAAGTACCATTTTCTCGCTCCACTGTACCATTGGTTGATGGGTTATATGGGGCTGAGAACAGTTGATGGGCTCCCACGGAGGTAGCCAAGATTTTAACTACTCTGGAGTTAAAAATTTTCCCATTATCACAGAGTAGTAAATGAGGGCACCCATGTCGAGTGCAAAAATTTTTATGAAGAAAGTTGCCAGTGGCCTTAGCAGTTTGGGCTGGCAGCGCCACAGCTTCAACCCACTTCATGAAGTGGTCAATACCTACCAAGATATATCTTTTTCCACCTGTGGTTTGAGGAAGCGGCCCTACTATGTTCAAGCTTATGGTATGAAATGGCTGTTGCAGGGTAGTCAGCTGATATTAATATCTAGTTTTGAGCCGAGACTGCTTCTTACATGTAAGGCAAGCATCCAAGACTTTGATGATGGCTTCCATGATTCCCTCCCAAAAATATCGATCCTTAATCCACTCAAAGGTTTTCTTTATTCCTCCATGGCCTAAAGTTGAATTTCCAGGATAACAGTTACACGTTCTGAGGGTCATAGGTAAGGCAACCACTTCGCCCCCACTTGTTTATACAACATCCCGCTTTCTACTTTAGAGTCATGGGAGTGCCAGGCCAACATCCTCTGTACAGGCTCATCCTCATCTTCCCAGTCGTTTGGGGTCATTAAAAGATCATACAGCTGATCCGCTTCACTGTTATCTAGGTGGAGGATGGGCAGCCAAGTTATCCCATCAACCTTCATGTGGTGGGTTCCAGCGCGGTGATCAACTTTCATATCATAATGCTGGAGCTTTAGAGCCCAGCGAGCTAACCGCCCCATAGGGTCCTTCATGTTTTGCAACCATTTTAAAGATGCGTAGTCCATAATAACAGTGAAAGAGGTCCCATACAAGAAAGGGCGGTAATGCTTCACTGCTAGTAGAATGGCAAGACACTCCTTCTCAGTAACACTATAGTTGTGTTCTGCCTTTGATAGCATCTTACTAAAATATGAGACAGGATGATCTACCCCCTTTTTCATCTAGTTGGGCTAGGATGGCCCCAATGGCGTAGTCTGAGGCATCTGTAAACAAGATAAATAAATTTTATTATAATCAGGATGCCTTAGGATAGGCCATTTTTATAGCAGCAGCTTCATTGTTTCAAAAGCAGCCTTCTGTTCAGTGCCCCATTGAAAAGGGATATTTTTCTTCAGTAAACGAACAAGGAGCTCGCTGAGTTGGGCAAACTTAGGGATGAATTGATGGTAACACCCCATCATCCCTAAAAATACCTGTATATCCCATAGGTTTTTTTTAAGGGGGAGGCATTCTGGAAATCGCTTCAACCTTATCTTGTATGGGCTGGATACCCTCTTGAGAAATGGTATGTCTGAGTAAGTTTGATTTTTTTGGAAAAAAGTACACTTTGAAGGTTTTAATTTGATAGTTGAGCATTCTAAGCGTTGGAATACCTCCTTCAAATGATCAAGGTTTTTGTTAAAGGACTTTGAGAATATGGTAATGTCATCAAGATAGATGATAACTCAGGTTAACTTAAGATCCTGCAAAATGTGATCCATCGCACTCTGGAAAGAGGCAGGTGCATTGCACAACCCTTGGGGTAATCGCGTGGGTTGGAAAAGACCTTCACTGCATATCAATGCGCATTTTGATCTTGAGGAGATAGATCCATTTGCCAATAACCACTGACCAAATCCATGGCGGAAAAAATTTTGAGCCTGAAATCTGGGCCAGGGCATCGTCAATGCGTGGGATAGGGTAGCTATCCTTTTTTGTAAGATTGTTTAACCTGCAATAGTCCATAACTAATTAATGACCTCCGTTTTTCTTCCTTAATTAGCAAAAGGGGGAGGACCAAGGGCTTTGCGAAGGAACCAATAACCCCGCGTCTAATGACTGCATGAGTTCCGTCCTCATTTGTTGTTCCTCCACCTTTGTCTTGTAATAAGGTTTTGACCTAATGGGATGGTCATCACCCACATCAATGGAATGGCACCAGCCCTTCATGTGGCCATAATCATTGTCCGACTTCAAAAATATATCACTATACTTATCCAGAAGAGTATGCACTTTCTCCAACTCATCTGAGGTCAGCTCATCCAAAATATGGACATTCGGCAAAGCACATACCAGGTTATCTGTGGGCAGGCCTAAATTTGCCATCAATCCAATAGAATGGATTTGTTTAACTTCCTCTACAGGGAGTAAAACCCTCGTCCCACCTCCTGATGCTTTTCTACAATTATGTCTTTTTTGGTGAGGTTTCCCAACAGTAGATTAATAAGCCTCTGATAGGCTGGGTCTAAAACACCAGGCAATACCTGAGGCTCAACAGGGCTAATTCCGTCAATGCTTAAGAGGTGTAATAAACAGTGGTGATGGATTTTAAGAGTGGTTTTCGTGTCTACCACCCGTTGTTCACCAGGCTTAATCACCACTTCATCGGCTGCATAATTCGGAATACCTTCAGTAGCACTTACAGAATCAGGAAATTTTTTTGTATTTCGCCCAGAGGTGGTATAATTTATAGGTAAAACGGAAAGTGGGTACTCAACCATGCAAGAGTACTCCTTCTTGCTGGGTTCTTTATTGATAGAACTAAGGGGACTTCATAATTGAGCAATTACAAGAACCCCTGCTTCATATTGATAATACCTTCATATTCAATCATAAACTGAGTACCTATAAGCATATTGTAGGCGTTATTATCCAAAGCCACTGCGGGGTCTGATAGAATAAGCTTCCCAATATGAATGGAAAGGGACGAGTAAGCACCCAGTGCACGGGTGTTGTTGGGACCAGTGGTTCCAAAGTCTTGGTTATATTCTAAGTCAAGTGAAAGTTTGATCTTTTTCATCAACTTGGAGGAGATTACGTTCACTGGGGAGCCTGTATCTAGAATAGCCATCACCCAAACTTTTTGGATAACCACTTTGACCTTCGTAAGTATCCCCCCCAAAAGTGGGCAAAAGTTCTAAGACCTCCTTAAGATGGAAAAGTGGAGGTTAATTTGTGCGCGGTCTTGGGGTAATTTTCCAGGATTGACTGCAGGGTATACCCAGGCTGGAGAGGGCGAATGAGGTTTGACAAGACCTCATCCGCGTCACTGGTAATGTTAATAACAGACAGTTCCCCTAGTACTCGACGGAGATACATCTCTTCAGGTATGGTGGCCTCATCTAATCCTCCAGCGTTTAAGCGGTCATGGACTTCCACTTCAGCAGGTACTCCTACAACAAAATAGCCAACCTCATCTGTACTCCCCTCAAAATCATCTCCAGGGGTATTGGTAACATGAGGTATTGGCATAAGTTGTTTAAATGAGTCAGGCACATGAGATTTGTCAGCAATAGGTGTGCCTTTACCTACGCTGACATTACTTTTCCCTGCTCCTGTTCCTCGGCGTCAGCTTTCTTTTTTCCAGCACACAGCCTCCTTATGTCCAAACTTGTAGCAGAATTCTCACCGAGGGCGTTCAGGACGTTTTGCTTTGGGGTTTTGCTCTTCAGGGCCCATCATCTGAAGGGCCTCCTTCTTGTCTTCAATAGCTAGGGCCCAAGGCTTAGGCTTTGAATCCTCAATGGTTAAAACGTGAGGACGGGATACTGCTCCACGTGAAACTTTGGGCTTATGGAAGTCAGCGACATCTATCAACGCCTCCTTGATGTCTTAAGTTGGTATGGAAATAGCGTTTAACTGAGGTAATGTGCATTGCTAGCGGAGGGTAAGAAGCCACCTCTTCCAAAACGGCGGCTACAGCATCATCCAAAGTCAACATCTTTGAAGCTAACAATGTCTGGGCTTCCATATAGAATGGTTCCGCAAAAGTGACCACTGACTCTCCTTTTTGGATACTTATACGCATAAAAGCTTGATTTTTTATCCTTAAAGCCTGTTTTGAGCTGAACGTGTTTATGAGGGCCTCTTTAACTCGGACCAGGTGCTAAGAGCATCCACATGTGGGACCATCACCTCCTATGCCATGCGGCCCAAACAGGAAAGTATATGTTTGGCCTTCTGATGATCAGTCGCCCCTTCCATAGCCGCTTCATAAACGTATAAAAATGAAACAATGCTGCCCTCACCGGGAATAAACTTATCTTTGAACGTCAGTTTGAATGAACTAAAGTCACCCCGGTAAGGGTATGAATAGCTGGAGCTTCTGTTTCCGGGGTTTCAGAGTGGTAGTTTAAATGGTCAAAGGTACATGAAAGGCAATCAAACTGGTTGTGCATGGCTTTGAGCCGGGTTTCCATTTTGGGAGAGGGCTTCTAGGGGCCCATATTCACATAGTCTCAGTTGAGCTTTGATCCCTAATTTATGAGTTTCAAGATCTTCCACTCGGCTCTCCATTGCATTGAATTGGAAATAAAGTTGTGACACCAGCGAGCTTGGGTTTAATTGAGCAGTTTCCACAGCTTCCGCGCGTTTCTTCAGCTCTTCTTTCATTTGTTTACACCCTTCATCGTCATGAGGGTAGGAGCTGGGGCCTTGTACTCCATCCTTAATCTGTTCATACTTCCGCTCAACCTGCTAAATTGACTAAATAATTCCTTCAACAGCACAGGGCTTTCCAGCGAAGCTTTTATCACTTTTGCTTTGGTTTTCATTCATTCAGGCGATGTGCCAAGTATTTGGTATTTTCAAACGAAGCTTTGAGAGCTAGCTCCTTTTCTAGCTGAACAACCTTGCCCCAAGGGTGGAGGTGGCGCTAGATGGTTCAAGCAACAGATGGCATTAAAGCTCATCAACACGCAAAAAGGCCTGAGTTAACTGTCACTCCACCACAGCCACACGCTGTTCATATTCCTCTTGAGGGATGGAGTCAGGGGCTAAAAGGTCCCGGTGCCTTTGCTCATTATGTTTTCAAATTCATTAGCAAACTCCTCTAAAAATGAGCGGGTGCTAGCGGTGGAAGTGTTCAGTTCATCCCGGAATATCCTCATGGCCTCCTTGACGTACTTTACAATCCCAGTGTCCATAGTAGTAAGTTGATCATGCAGCTGAATGATGAAGTTACGATTAGCTTCCACACCAGATCTGACTGCTCCAAGATGTTTGGAGGTCAGTTAGCATAACTTATCATAAGCTAAATTCAGAGCTGCATGTGTATCTAGGTGTCAATGTAACTCTTCATGATGTCCAGCTAAGAGATGCATCATGTGTACCAAGGCAGGGTGAGCAAACTTGCGTACGTAGGTGGTCAAATTTGTAAGCTGGCCATAGGTCTCTGGGAGGACAGTAGTCTCATAGAGAAACAAGTGGTGTTCCTCTACCAATGACGCTCGTTTGCAAAATGCAATGTTGTCAGGGTTAAGGATACTATGAGTAAGGTCTCTCATGGCTTCAGTGGCTGGCCAGGTGATGCGATGAGACTCAGAGATTAATATGCACTCAAATCGTTCTTCACCAAACATCAAAGCGGTAGGGCTGTCCATTTGATCATAGTCTTCAGTCCCTTCCCATTTCGCACCCAATGGGTAACACTCTCCATTGCTTTAATACTTTATCAAAGTATTTATAGTAAGCCCCCAGTAGTGAGCACCAGTTTGTGGGATCCACCGACGGATGCCACAAATATTTTATCAAAATAAGAAACTTACTTTTTAAATAAAAGTAGTAATAAACGCTTTATTAAAGTTTTTTATGTTTTTTATTGTTTATGCGGGCAAGCCAAAAAGCTCATCATTTGATACTAGTATTTCATATATAAACTAGTTCAAATCCTGGGGCCATGGGAATTCAGGGCTAAAGTATTATAAAGCTGAGTCATCCAAATTAGGAAATATAGGCTTTCAGCCTATCAGATTGAGGATAAATATTTTTGGCAAAACTGACCCATGTGGTAATGATTTGATAAATTGTATCCAATCATCAGTGAGTAAAATCTTCTCACCTTGGGGGAGAACAGACCCATGCGATAATAAACACCTCAATCTGGCTGAGAAGTCAGAGCAATCCTATTATCAGTTCTTACCCTATTAAGCCAATTTTGGTTATAAATCATATTTTCCCAATGGGTAGGGTTCCACCAAGAATCCGCCAAGGTCTTTTCGCCGTTGGTACTCATATCATTGATAACCACAATATTATTTGGAGATTAGACAGGTGATGGGCCAATTATGGTAACAGGTTTGGGGGCATTCTTACCTCCAACATTCTTTAATAAAATTTGAGAAGGAGAATGTCTAACAGGGCTCAAGCCGCAATTGCTGTTAAGGCCCAATGATCTCCCCATAGAGCCCAGCTGGCACTTCCACCTCTAACTCGGTGTCTATTATTACTTGGTGTCCAGAAAGAATGGATAAAGCTCCAACTGCCCTAAGCGGTAACCCCTGATATTCATATAAATGATGGGGAAGGACCCAAGTTTTCCCTTTTAATCAATGATAGCGCACTGGAATCACCCCATCGCTGTAGGCAAGATTGATTTGTCCCATATACTTGAACCTTTTTGCACTCTGCTGGAGGTAAAATAAACTGGGATCTGCTATCCAAAATACTGAGGGTCTCTTCCATCATTTCAACGACAGCCCCATAGTGTTGCATAAAAGCAGCCCAATCAACAGATCATAGTTACTATTTGCTAATACTGCTGGAGCCACCACAACAATGGGTCCAAACTGCAAGGGAAGCGCGCTATACGCTCCTTCAAATACTGTGGTTTCCTCTCCAGAAGTCCCATACACCATCCAGTGGTCTATGTCAGGTTTTAAAGATAACTTTGCCACCAACTTAGTGGAGACAATGTTAACAGGAGCGCCCATATCAATTATAGCTCATACTCAGGTTTTTGCTACCACAATGTCACAGTAGGTGCACTCTGAGTAAGATGAATGCCAGCTATTTACTACGTGTACATTCAGCGGTTCACGTTTTCCCAGGAAATTTATAATACTCACACTGACTGTATGGTACTCTGTTTTAATAGCATCCACTGGAAGGGCGACCTCTACTCCTCTTAGAGACAATACATCTGTGAACGGTTCTAGCTGGTCTGACGGACTTTGGTCAAACAAATGACAAGCGTAAGGATTTTGCTGCTTCAGAAACTTTGTGTCCACCATTTATTTGACTTGTGTTTGAGACAGCACATTTGCTCCCCCAACCAGCTGTTGGTAGAGGGAGGTATCGTCATACTGGGAGGATTCTGCTGCAATTTATACATTAGCTTCAGGTGGGACATATGAATTCAAGATAGCAGAAGTAGAGAGTTCTGTCTCTACTCCGCTCTAACTTTTCCCTCATAACTTTGATACTGTTGTATTTAAGGGATCCGTCAATTAGGGCACCATTGTCCCATGTGCCCAGTGTGACCGCAATTAAAACAACTTACTCCATAGGTCCTACGTCTGTGCTTAATTTAGGTTGGCCCACTTGAAAGGGTATTCTGAAGATGATTGGCGTAACCAGACCCACATTGGTCTAAGCCTGCTGTCAATTATTGTATTTAGGGCCAAAGTGGTAGTTGGTCAGTTGTTGATCAGCAGATATGGGAGAGATGTTGGACCGCGGTGAGTAAACTGTCAAAACCTGCACTAAATGATCGATTCCCCCACATTATTAGGGTCAGCAACGGCAACAGTGTGAATCTGTTCATTGTTGGGTTGTGGAAAAGTTACAGCTAAGCGACGTACAAACTGAACAAGTTTAAGAAGAGGTACATCATCCTCCAACAATGGGGCCATGACGTTGTAAAGCTCAGGGTATGGCTTCACCGCAGAGGACATAGTAATGCACACATCAACTTCAGATAAAACCCCTGCCCCAATCAACACATGGGCTTCCACCATAAAATGAACAGCAAATGTGGTGAGGGTCTCATTTCGCTGAAACCCAATGGTCATGAACCTAGCTTTCCACTGCAATATCTTTGCAGTTCCACCGATCAACCACAGCACCATTTCCTTAACTTCTTGGTAAGTAACGGAACTATATGGAAGGTAAAAAATGACTTGATCAGGACTTCCGATATCCAAGTTTGAGATCAACAGTTTCACCCTTTGCCGGTCTGAGGTTCCTTCAGTTGCAAACTCAAATTGTTGAAAGAACCAATAAATATTTTCATCGCGATCAAATGGCGGCAGCTTTTCACTACAAACTTCCAGGAGCAGCTCATCTTGTCTTTTGAGCACAGTGTCCAATGCAAGTTATTAGTTCCTCATATGCAAAAGGCCCAGCATCTCGTGCAGATTCCTTATTAAGGCAACCAGACTGTGACATAGCAGGCAACTGGGTTTTATTAATTTTTTAACTAATCTATAGGCACCCTGTAGTGAGCACCACTATTATAAAATCGACGGTATCAATAGATATGCTGGTGGATTTTGCACAGGGTTTGACCCACTGAGCAATCAGGACCAACAATATGATGATCGTTGTCCTTAAAACAACAGAATAAACTTATAAATAAATACAGAGAACAAGCTCCCACAACCTCTTTTATTTAATATTCTTAATACTGCGGATTCTTTCTATTCCACTTACTCTAAACTCACTTAAACAACGACCTCCTCTTAATCGCCCATCTCGCTTATATAACAGCAGCTTAAATGATACCACTCTCATAGCTTGGACTATTTGGTTCCACCAATTCTCCTCGTTTTGGCTGGTTACTCTTTAATTCTCTATCACCCTAATTGTAGGCGATTTAATTTGTATTTGTCAAATGTCAACATCGCCTTATTTAGAGGCGATCCAATAATAAGTCCATTATATCCAATAAACCCATTAATCCTAATATTGCCTCATCTTGAGGCACTCAAATAATCATATATGATATCATTTTTAAAAGTTTTCGCCCTAGCTATCCCATGATTATTGTCCAGTCATATTGTAATTGTGACAATCCCAATGTACAAACTGCGGATATTCCATGATTTGGGACCCTCAATGAGATGTGATTACCAGCTTGGTTAGCTGAGAGTATTAATCTATTAGTTGATCAAGAGCAACTCACTGATCTGATGGTAGGACAGCAAGAGAAGGTGCTTGAATTGTTCAAAAAGTATCAGGAAGTATTTGCCAGGATGACCATGATTTGGGTTGAGTGAGAGATGTGATCCACAAGGTTGATACCGAGGAAAATTTGCAAATCAGGATGTGACAAATTTGACAGTCAAAGTTGTCCAAAACAGTAGTGGAAGAAGAAAATTAGCAAACTAGTGAAGCTTGGGCTTTTAGTTCCATCATCAAGTCCCTGGGTGAGTCTAATTCTTATCATGAAGAAAAAGGATGGCTCTAATCAGGTGATGATCAATTACCTGAAGCTGAATAAGATTACAAAAAAGGATTATATCCCCTACCAAGAATTGACAATGAGTTAGATTGATTAGGAGAAGCGAAGTATCTCTCCACAATGGATCTGATATTGGGATATTGAAAAATCGATTTGCCAAGAGAAGACCAAGAAAAATTCACAATTTTTACCACGCAGGGGCTATATAAACTGATTAGGATGCCCAGGGTCTACGCAATGCGCCTGCAACGTTCCAGAGGGCCATGGACACTATACTGAGTGAATTGAAGTTGTCATGCGTCCTGGTGTACTGGGACAATATTAATGAGTTTAATAGGATTTTTAATGATCATTTACACCACTTGGAAGAAGTATATAAAAGACTGTCTGCAGCCAACCTGAATATTAAGCTGAGGAAGTGTCACTTCTTCAAGAAATAGTTGGGATACCTGGGATTTGTGATCAACTCTAGTGGATTGCAGCTGCAAGCCCAGAAGATTAAAGCCATAGAATGGATAGCTGTGCTGAAGAATGTCTGAGATATCCAAGTGTTCCATGGAATGGTCAGATACTATAGAAGATTTATTTAGGATTTTGCAAAAAATTTAAGCACTCATTCCATCTGTTGAAGGATCTGAAGAAAGGATTTATATGGATTGAAGAAGCGCAGAAATCCTTTAATGAGTTACACCAATATCTAATAGATTCTTCAATCTTGAAATATCTGAATTTCGATCAAGAATTTATTATACAAACTTATGCTTTATTGATGGCAATCATCGCCATATTAGCCAAGTAGATGAAATTAGGGATGAACATCTGGTAGCGTATGTGAGCCAGACACTCTCAGCTGCTGAGAGGAACTACACTGTAACTGAGCGTGAATGCCTTGTGGTCATTTATGCCTTTATACAGTTTTGGGTGTATATCCACAGAACACACTTCAAAGTGGTGACGGACCACTCCTCATTGCATTGGCTCCACAATTTGAGAGAACCAGAAGGATGACTAACCCAATAGGCACTAAAGCTACAGGCTTACGATTATAAGATTGTCCACTGAGCGGGGGCTTCTCACCAGAATGTGGATGGCTTACGCATTTATAATGGTCCAGATGGTATACCAGCAGGCAGATGAGTTATTTCAGAGAATGGTCGATGGAGAAATTGGGAATGAGCCCTTAGAAATTTAAGGTGCGCTTCAAAAAGTGATGGAAAACCCAGAGACCATGGATGGACAAGTGTTTGATATGATTAATGGGAAGTGGTTACTATTCTTAAAGCCGTTGGAAAGGGCAGCTATCATTCAAGATGCTCATAAGGTTGTTGGGCATGGAGGCCTGAGAAAAACAACTAACTATAATTGCCAGTACTACTGGGAGTCAATCAACTTAGATGTCACCGACTATCTAGCTTGTTGTGTGAAGTGCCAGTTGCACAAGCAAAATAAGAATACAACTGGTTACTGAATGGTCCTCCCTTGGATTTGCCAGGCATACGGTGTCCATCGATGTGATGGGAATGCTGATGATGAGCACAGGGGGAGTCAGGTACATAATAGGTGCGATCAATCATCTGATGAGATAGGTCAAGATAAAAACCCTGGCGAAAGTGGATGTTATTAGCACTGTGAAGTTCCTCCTGGATCAAGTAGTATGCTGACATGGATGCCCGCAGGTCCTGCTTAGTAACAATGGGACAAACTTCGTATCTCATGTGCTCCCACGGTTAAATGAGATAATGGGGATTCAAGGAGTCATGTCTGTACTTTAATGGCTGGAGACGAATGGACTGGTAGAATGAGTTAATGGAAAGCTGGCCATGACGCTGAGGAAGCTGTTTGCAGGAAGAACTTCTGCATGGGGTTTGTACCTGAGTTTGGTGAAGTTTGCCTACAATATCATTCATCATATGACAATGGGAAAATGTCATTTGAGTTGTTATATGGGAGGAAGGCCGCGTTGCTGCTAATTTTATATTTGGTGGTGGAACCAACATTGGGGATGAGTGCTAAGCTTTACTTTAACTGATTGACAAAAATCCTAATCAAAATGCAATCACAAGCATTTGATACTACTTTAAAAAATGATACAAGCTAATTGATGGATGATAAGAACTGACTGGCCTTATCAGAATAACTTATAGGCAAAAGAGTTGCCTATTGCGATATGCATGGTTTTGGGAGAAGAAAAAAACTGGATGCATTGTGGTTGGGTCCGTTTGAGATTATCACCAAGATGGTGACAGATGCCTACTCCATCAAGAACCTTTTGGATGGAATAGTAGTAAATCAAGTCCATGATACATATTTGAAGCGAAGAATTGATGACAAAAATAAAAGAAAAAGAGTTCCCAAGGGACCGCTGAACCATGAAAGTTGGTTATGTCCTAATGATTAGGTCAAGTCCAAAAAAGGACCTCTGAACCATAGAAATCTGGTAGGTCTAAGAAGACCTAGGATCCAGTTTGGGGGAAAAATAAAAAGATGGACCGCTGAACCAAAACAAGGTCAAGTCCCATGGAAAAAAGAAGAAAAAAAATAAAAGATTTATAAAAATATGGGAAAAAACTAAAAACTGCATAGAAAAAACTAATATATTTTTATAATTTTTTATTGGTTATACTTGATTTGGGGATCATATCGCCTATGTTGCCTCTTGGGGGAGGGAGGTTGGATCACTGTAGGAGTAAATAACCCGTCAAAATCTATGTGAGATCAGATGCTAGTGAGAGCTAGACCTACATAAAACAAAGTTCTTTGAGCAGACGCAGATCTTTGAAAGAAAGTGACTAAGGGAAAGGAAATTGAGATGTTGGAAGAAGTCAAACACAAAACCCTGGAGCAGGGAGGGAAGCAACAGTACAGGAAGAGGCAGTCAGTGAATAATCCTGAGTAATCCTAATATAGTACCAGAGACAGAATATTAGTCTTTAGCACTTGCCAATGGGCAACGTCAAGAACACCAGACATATGGGCTGTCATTGAACAAGGGATACTAGATGGGGGTTGCTGAATCATGCCCCCTATTAAAGCAATCAGTAAAAAATACTGATGGGACACACCAGAGACAAGATAGTTGTGCAAGGAGCAAATGGCATCTTGCAAGAGACAACTATGAGCTTTTTAGAAGCTGAAGCAGAAGGAGCGATGGAAGTTAAGAGAGGCTGGAAGATTCATGGCCCAACTTTGAAGAACTTGGCTGGAAAAGTGAAGAGCATAAGTGGCAATATCCCAATCAAGGATGTTCTAAAGATCAGAAGAATTCAGCGCTATAGATAAAGGCTCAGTAACTTGAGCCCTTTTTTGCGTAGGGGAGTTCATAATGAATGCTGTTGCCAATGGTGAGTTCAGTGGCCAAGACAGCTGGCTTGTAGTATTGACCAAGTTAGAAGAGAAACTATGGAAGCAATTATGACCTGGCAATGAAGGAACGATCAGAGCAAAAAACATTATTTCATGAGCATTAACGATGATGTTAGGTGCATCTGCAAAAGGAGTTGAATCCAAAAAAGTTATGGAATTTAACTCTGGAATTGATGACAGAGGAAGAATCAGCCGCAAGTCATTTGAGATGATCTCTAGCCCAGTTTCAGAGGAGTTAGCTACCATTTCTGAAAATCATGGAAGGACTAGCCACTGGTGCCAGACCAGGCGTATGAGTCCTGGAAGGACCATAGAAGAGGTTCTGTCATACAGCCTGACTTACCTTCTGGAAGAGCTGAAGATCTTGATCAGAAAAATTGTTGAGAAGCTGTTGGTACTGAGACTCAGAATTTGACATATAAACTGGATGTGAGGGGGGATGTCAGACATATATGATAGTTGACAATATGCACTCTGAAATCAATTAATCTCCAATTTTGGAAAAATATATCTTAAAATTAAGGGATAAGCGCTCCAGAGAAGAATTAAGAATGATATGAGCCAAGAGGTTATGAAAAGAAATAGAATAAGGACGAACATAAATGAGCAATTTTAATTGGGCCATGAAATAAACATCAATGGCAAGAGTCTCCTGTCGAGGACGAGGAGAAAATCAGGAAATTGAGGATGCCAGACCAAGAATCCTATATATGACAGCAGGTCATTTTCCCTGATGGAGGGAAACCAGATCCCATGATTAATATCATCATGAGTAAATTGATCAACCCGGAACAACAGTAGATTGTGGGGACCATGATCTGAGTAGGCAATAGCTAGAAGGAAGAGGCAGAGAGCCACATGCCAAAGGTCATCCCAAGCAGCGTTGAGTACAGGTGATCATACTCCGCTTGAGAAAATGAAGTATTTGACTGAGTGTCCAAAATGGTGTTCTCCTGCCCCAGTCCTTTTCTCGCTGGAAACCTAGGCAAGAGGGGGAGGATGTGTTGGGTTTTTGCCCATATTCCCTGCCAGTTAGATTACCAGGAAGCGCTAGGGGATAATTCCCTAATGTGAGGTGTATTGAAATGGTTGACCATGATTTTGGTTAACTTAGTTTGGGGGGGGTTTTTTAAGGGTGGTTAGCCGAGCAGGTAAAACTGCTTCCACCCTAAGTGCAGGTTTTGAGTTTAAAACATGTATTGGCTAAAAACTTCTCATTATGGTATATTTGTCCCAAGGTTGACTCACCTCAGATAATTTTTTCATGTTTGGGGTTTTTAAGTTATTTGCCTGGTTGGATCCATTGGGGATTGATTTGGATGAATGCTTAAGATCTTATCAGGCAGTTTTGCTGACAAAATAAGGGCATCTGATAGTTGATTAACTATTAGTTGTACTGAATGGGATCATTCAGGTTTCATCACCAACTTATTAGGAATTTAAGGAGTATGTTGTGAGGTGAGTGATGCTGCCTGCAACTAGCAAATCAATCAGTTGGTTCAAGACCTGCTTAATGGGTAACAAGTTCCATTTATTAAGTAAGTCGCTTGACAAATACTATTGGTTCACTTGGATTGAGAGAAAAATGTTAGGGACACGTTTTCCAACTCTTTCCATTTTAGGTCTCAAGGATTTCCAATGACAGAATCTTAGACAGGATGGGGAGAACCATAGCTGCTGAAACAGGGATGGGTGATTCAATGGCAATGGCTGCCATTTCATCAAAGAAGTGTCGACTGAGGGTTGGGCGCCAAATCCCCCATTATAAATCCCTAGAATTCACTTATAATGAAAACACAACAGAGTTGTTGGACATTTACCTTTGCATCTTGAAAAATAAGAATGCTGTAGGTCAAATTCTGCAGGAAAAGGGAAATGTCAGACGTTTGCAATTTTTCAATCTCATTAAGAGTTTGTTTATTAAAAATAAAATTGAGAAAGTCGAAGAATTTGGCCAAAAGTCCCTGGCCAATTCTCAGTGGAACCCCATTAATTGGGGAAACACCAGTTTGAAACCTGTACGGGCACTAGTAAAATTGGCTGGTCAGATTACTCTGACCTCACCATGGACTTCGGTGTTACCATTGGCAGGCACTCCCCCAACCCCAACTAACTCCTTCAATTCACCTGCGCAGGGACCCACCCTTTTATAGACTTACCAGGGGTCCCCCAAGAGCAAGAAATTTCTCAGGTGGTGATTGGCTCAAGCTTGTAAAAACATTACTTCACAGGTATGTTTGGGCCAATCAGAATTCCTCATCCTTTGCTCAGCTGCTCTGAAGTGAGTTTCCAAGTTATGATACATTATTCCTGCATATTTTCTAATTTGGACTGATGCAGGCTATTCTGAACATATTCTTGAATTCCCCCTCAACCTTTGGAATTACTGTCACAAAATTAACTCTGGGCTCCGCTAGTGTGCCAGGCCAACCAGTATGAAGACTGGTGGCCCTTTGCTGTTTCACCTTCATTGGCGTACCAACCCCTACAAGTCCTACGTCCAACCCACCAACTAACAACCAATGGCTTCTCCTTTAGCCCCAGGTGTCCTCGGCGTGTGCCCCAGCAAATCCTGCCCCTTGCTGGGCAGCTCAGGCACTCCTGCGCTGCCCCAACCTTGCGACCCTTCACCAACCCATCTGGGCACGCCCCAGCAAGTCCATCCCCCTTATTGGGTGGCTATGGCACCTCCCGCGCTGCACCCCGCTAGGGTTGGTGGCTATGCAGCTCATCCAATGGTAACCAGCTGGCCAGGTTCCCACTGGTTCCTCATAGAGAGGAGGCATGGGAGCTGGCAACGCTGGCCACTCCAGGCGTGATCACCTGCGCCTATTGGGGATCTTCTATACCACCTTCTCCATTCTAGTTGCTCTAAGCTACTTTAAACAAACAGGAAAGAAGGCAAAGAAGAGATGTTTATTAGGAGGGAATGAATGACTATTTATACTACTTTCAGGGCTACTGCGCTCAAGTACTCTTTGGCCAATCAACTACCAGAAATCCCATCAGCCACTTGATTCCAAACCTCTACAGATCATAAACTCATTCATTCATACTTCATAGTGATTCCCTCCAGATCTTCTCATCTGATCACCAAAGATTAAATTCATTCAATCCATCCTCAGCATAAGTTGCTGGTCAATCATATATAAATTCATAAATAAATAGGATTTCGAGCATCCTCAGCATGAGTCGCTGATGCTCCAAATTAGTCAGCAGAACCATTTTGGAAGATTCATAATGGATTCATCAGCTTTCCGCTGCTAACTCCCACAACGATCTTCAGATGGCATTTTAGCAGCAAACGCAGCTTCTGGCGAACCTAAACTTGATCAAATATATAACATTAAATATTTAACTAGGCGATTAGCCAGCAATTACACCCAACTAACTAAAGCCCCTAATTCAAACACTATTGGAAGAATCTATCTGGTTAATATCCTGAAAATTGCTTTAAATAATAGATAGTTGGAGGTCAAGGATCATTGTTTTCCCTTTAATGCGCGCTTATTAAAAATCATAAATATCCCATTTTTACTATAGCTCTATATTTTAAATTTTAAATTTTTATTTTACTAAAATTATTTGTGGAAACCAGCTGGAAAAAGCACCAGCGAGCACAATTAAGCTGGTTTCCCACAAGAGTATACAGTAGATATACTAGCTTATTAAATTTTATCAGCATTCATTTGTTCTATTCTTTCTCAAGGATATTATTGCTGTGTGTGATAATTGGGAGTATCTATAAGGAAAAGAGCAAGGATCTGAGTAAAGATCCAGAGAAGAAGTGGTATCAAATCATGGATTGTTGCTGAATGTTTGTTTAACCATAGAAACCATCAATGGGAATCTAAGAGAAAATTGGGTTAGATGGTACAAGGGAACAAGTACATATTTTGAGACATCACAAGTATTTTGAGCGGAAAACTGGCCAAGCGGTGGGCCAAGATTTAGAACTTCCATTCAATTATGGATAATAGTCATCATACTATTATCAACCAATTATATCAACTATCATACAACATGGACGAATTGCACAAAAACCAAACCTGTGCAAGTAATAAGTTTTTAGGGGTTGTTGGCCAAAAATAATCAAACCAATGAATTTTTACAAAGGGTAATGGCATTGTGCCATTGGGCAATGTTGTTGCCAATTTGGAACTACCCTCAAAAAAGGTGGGGACAAAGCCAATGGGCATGTACCTTCCTTGTTAAATTTTGCCAATAACTCAAACTCCTCCACTCAAAAATCAGAATCATTGTTTAATGCATCTCGCTTGGCTGAACAGATTCCAAAGCAACCAGGTGCAGGCAGGTTGGGTAACCCTAACCCGTTTCTGACCATTTGGGACCACCCCTATGCGGGGTGGCCTTGGGAGATTCCTGTTGCCTTTTGGATGAGATGTCATTGCACTAACTATTAGAAATGCAGTGAAACTGCATGTCAGGCATCTGAGGTCAAACTGACAGTGACTCAGCCCTTTGCTGACTCCTTTGAAGTCATTTCAGATTTATTTTTTCCCCCACCCTTAAAAGTTATCCAGGTTAGATTCAAATCTTGAGGGCCTTAATCCCATGCTTTACTAAGTTTTCCACATATTTATTTCCTATTTAAGCAGTCATAACATACTGAGTATCTTGATGGTCAACTTTCTTAATTTAATATTCATTAAAAAATCTCCCCCAAGCTAAAAACTTTTTAATTTGTTTCAGATTTTTCTTTCCTTTCTAAACTCCCTATGGCACTAACAATGTGGCCCTTTGGGCCAAACATTGGCTGGGTAATACCAGTATTGATAGTAACTATAACCCCAAACATAGTAAACTGGACATATTGTGTAGAAACTTCTGGGAATCCAACCCTATTGTCAAGGCCATCCGCCAACAGAAAATTAAAATCTTATGGCCCATTTGTCTCCACTCCAAGCGAGGATCCGCCTCCTACATCTGTTTTTGTTCCAAACCCTCCTATGGAGTATCTCAAAACAGCAAATCTGATCTTTTAACTCCCTGCAGAAAATCTCACGGTGTATGGAGTTGCAACAGCCTGGTTCCTTGCTGGATTCTTTTTTATGTTTGCAGTTCACTAACACTCAATTGTCACACATCTCCCCACACAAGCCAAAGTTCACTGAGCAGCAAGGCCTTGGTATTCTGGTTTGCCTTTTGGGTGCTTTTGCATCCCAACTGACAGGATAGTCTAAACTTTATATTCTGGCTCCCTGACAGGGTGTTCAATCCTATCAGGATTAAATTGTGATAACACTGCACCAACGGTGTTAAGAGAAGCATTGGTTTAAATAATAAACAGTTTATCAAAATTAGGGTCCCTTAACAGTGGAGCAAGGGTAAGGTAAAGCCTATGCTTTTCAAAGGTTAGCTGACAGTTCTAAGTCTACTTAAATGATACTCTGAGCTTGAGGAGGTGAAAAAGAACTTATCTTTATTACTAAAAATTTCCATGAACTAGTGGTAGTAGTGTCATGAAAACGGCAGAAAAAGTTTAGACTGTCCTGCCAGTCAGGATGCGTAAGCACCTAAAAGCAAGCCAGAATGCCAGAGGCATTGCCAACCAAATGACGTTATATGGAGACAGGCATTGGGAAATGACAAATTGTTGGTGTAACACATCAGTGAGTATGATCCTGATGATAAACCAAAATGTGTCCACTCCTGACCCAGAGGGTCTTGCTGCAGGGGGTGGGATCCCAGAGATAGTTTCAATGAGTTCATTGGCATATGGGGCCAATTCAACCAGGGAGGCAAGGAGTCGGATTCTCTCTTGCAGTTAGTGGATATAAGGCCACAAGATCCCCATGTACTGTTGCCAGAAGTTCATGATGGCGGGGTTATAGAGCCAAAAAATATCTGACTCGCTGAATCTAATCATTGATGGAGGGGGCCATAGTGACCACAAGTAATGGTAGAGCCCATCTGGTATATGGACTGACAGGCCACCAGGGAAACACCATCAGGGATGCGGTCAGAGGGAACAATACAATAAAGAAATTGATTATTTTCCAGGAAAAATTTTTTATTGAAGGAAAAGGAAGAAAATTTACCAACAATTTTCTCAGTGCTATGCAACTGATTAGATAGTGGCTGATTGGGGTAGTGACAAGCCGGGATCAGGACCTCAATTTCGACCTAACTGGCAAATTATTTAGGAATGGGCGGGTTAGTTCCCTGGGAACTGACATTGAAAAATTTGGCAGCGGGCCAAGTCACTGTCAGTTCAACCTTGAATGTCTAAACTGAGGCTCGGTTATGTTTCTGATGGGTGGTGTGATGGCATTTGGCCCAACAAGTGATGGGAATCCCCCAAGGCCACCCCACATAGGGGCGGGTCCATTTGGTTGACAATGGGTTTGGGACGCCCAACCCACCCACAGCAGGTCGCTGGGCCATTCATTCAGTCAGTGGCATCACATCAGCCACAACGCCCAAATTGTCAACAGGTGACTTTGAATTCTCATCAGTGGCATCTGATGCTATAGCTTGCCCATCGAGGATGTTCCCCAAGGACTTTGATAGGGAGGTGATTTGTTTGATCGGCATATTAATTGAATTGAAACTGTCAGGAGTTCCAGCCAATAACTTAGTCTTCATGCCTTTCTGGCCATTTGAGATCTGAACATTGACCAGATTGCCGCTTAAATTAAATCCAATTGATTTTAATTTGAAAATCTGGCACAGATTTTGCTGATTCCCTGTAACAGTTCTACCAAGGTGAGTTTGGGTACTGGGGGAGGAATCCGAAGAGGAAGAGCTGTTATCCAGCACTCGTCTACTATGTGAGCGAGATCGCCCTGAGTAATGAGGGGTGTCACCTTCCTCTTCAGTGTCTTCTTACTCAGGAATGGAAAAATGGCCCAATCCACAGCCAGGGGACGTTCCCCAGAACTTACATTACCCTTTCCTTTTTCCAGAGGAAGGGCCCCGCCACCGGGAAACTACACAAGAGCCACATTTTTATGCACCTTAGGTAAATTTATTGCCATAATCGTCGTGACTTTTTGGGGAGGGTGGGGAGCTTTGGGGTGAGATGTGTGGAACGCTTCAACCAAGTCCATGCAACCTGCACAATCGCGCGCCTTAACCCAACTGTTTTTGTAGGCTGGATACCATTTCCAGGCCATGAGATATTGTATGGAACGTCAGGATTTTGGGATGCCAGGATAGCCTCTACCTCGGCCTCTTCCCCATTTTCAACAATGCTCGGTTCCAGTTCCATGGGAATAGTGCCCTCGAAGGGTGATAGCTGGGAAACATGGAAGACGGGATGCTGCTTCCAATGTGCAGGGAGCTTCAGGTGGAACGCCCCATTCCCCAGTACCTCCTCCACCAAACGTGGACCTGAGCGTTTACTAGCGAATTTACAGGAAGGGGCCTTAATTCTTAAGTGACAGTTATTGAGCATGACGTAGGAGCCCACCATAAAATTGTGACCTGGAAGATGCTTATGATCCGCAAACTGCTTTTAATCGTCTATGGCTTTGGTGAGGTGTTCCAGCACTAAGGCTTGAGTTGATCTGATATGGTCAGCATAGTCTGTGGCAGCTTGAACCTTGGGCCATGAGTATGGCTCGACCAAAAATGAAGGAGTGTAACCCGATGTTGCTTCATAGGGGGAAACCCCATGGATGCATGAGTTTCATTGTAAAAAAATTGGGCGAGAGGAAGGTCATTGGCCCAAGTATCCTGCACGGCTGCAGCATAGCAACGCAGGTACTGTTCAAGGACTTGGTTGCCCCACTCAGTCTGTCTGTCAGACTGGGGATGATACGCCATAGAGCAATAGGGGGATATTTTCAGAATCAATAGGAGTTCACTTCAAAACTGTGCGGTGAACTATGAGCCACGGTTATTGATGATCTCCTGGGGGAGACCAAACATTGAAAACATATGGCGTACAAAAAGGTGGGCAGTTTCTTCTGATTAATTGCAGAAGTACAAGGTAGAAAAAGGGAAAATTTTGTGAAGCAATCCACCACTACCATCACCGCTGTGAACCCATTAGAACAGGGGAGTTTGACAATAAAGTTCACGGACACTGATGTCCATGGACCCTCCGCCTGCTATAAGGGGTGCAGGAGGCCATTCTTACTGGAGCAATCCGAGTTAGCCCTGGCGCAAGTAACACAATCAGTGATCCAGGATAGAACCTCTTTAGTCAGACCCGCCCAATTGAAGGTCCTCTTGATCAAATTGATGCATTTTTTGTTTCCAGGATGTCCAACTGTGGGGGATCGTGATGTGTGCAGAATACCTCTGGTTGGAAGGAGGGGGGAACCCAGATGCAAGACTGAAAAGTAAATGAGTCCCCCCTCTAAGGAGTCTAGGGAATGTTTTTGACTCGGGTGAGCCAACTGCTCAACCAACTCCACGCCCTCAGGGCAGGCCATTTGACTGGATAAAACCTAAGCCACTAGTGGGGCGTCAGGAGCCAAAGTGATGTATGAGATGATGGGGGGAACGATTGACAAAATTTTGCTGCAGGGATCATGGTAACGAGGTCCATGCTCTTGGTCCAAGGGATAGTGGGTGGGGCTGCGGCTTAGAAAATCAGGAAGTACATTGAGCGCACCTTTTATAAAACATATTTAAAGTTAAAACTGCACAGGTCCTGATAGGTTCAGGCTTGCCGATGCACCAATTTTTGGGGTTTGCGAAAATACAAAAGGGCCTGGTGATCTGTGTGGACCGTTAATTCATGTCAAGCACCCTGCAACAGATACAGCCAATGAGTTAAATTCCATGCAACAGCTGCCAATTTCTTGTTGTAAATGGCCCAAGTCTGCTCCATGGCCGTGAACTTCTGGGAAAAGTAAGTGATCAAGTGTTCTAAATCATCATGCTCCTGAAGCAGCACCGCTACCACTGCTACCAACGAGGCATCACATGCAACAATATACAGCTTAGTGGGATTGGCATGCTTCAAAATGGGTTGGAGACATGAACAACTCTTTGATCAATTTGAACGCCTGCTGACATTCAGGCGTCCAGTGAAATGGTACGTTTTTCCTGTAAGGGGTGGAGCAGCAGCCAGCTGGGAAAGTGCCGAAATTTTTTTTTAAGAAAATGATGGTTCCCAAGAAACTCTGAAATTGTTTTTTCATAGTTGGGGTTGGCCATTCTTGTATTGCGTCTAACTTGTTGGGAGGGATTGCATAACAATCCTTGAGGACAAGGTTCCTGAGGAAGGTAACCTCCTCCTTATTAAACTCACACATGGAAGGCTTGACAAACAAGCCTGCCTTATGCAAGGCGACCACCACTGCTTCCAAGTCAGTAGCATGTTGATCTGGAGTTAAGAAGTGAACCAGGATATCATCAATGTATGCAACTGCACAGGTAAACTGGAGGTCACACAGTACATTTTCGATCATATGTTGAAACATAGCAGGAGCATTTTTCAGCCCAAAGAGCATTACACGGAATTGGAAAATGCTGCACTTTGTCTGGATCAGTGTTAACCATTCCTGCCCTTTCATTACCCAACTTTAATTGAAGGCGTTCACCAGATCCAGCTTAGAGAACAAATGGGATTTGGAGATTACCTGAAAGATTGTCTGATCCAGAGGCAAGGGGTAGGGATCAGAAACCGTTATTTTATTTAAATGCCCATAATCCACGCAGGGGCAAAGAGAACCATCCACTTTTTGGCGAAGATGTTGGGGGAGGCGATGGGTGAGGTCTCCTTGAACAACCACCCTTTTCAGAGCATATTGTCCAACCAGGTATTGAGTGCAACTTCTTCCTCCACTGTATGGGAATACAACAGACAGTTGATGTTCACCAACTAAATGGTCGTTCAAAACCCACAATTGAACCTAGTGTGTGGGGGCAGGCAATTCGCCTTTTCCAAGTTGAAGATTCTCTGATAGCACATTAAGCTCTCAGGAAAATCGTCCTGAATGCCCGCAGAAGTGACTAGGGAAGTGATAGAACTGGTTCCTTGTGTCTTATTAAGGGTGTCAATCAAGGGAAAACTCCATCCAGATGATCATTAGTAAATGACAACGTATTAGACTCCAAGTGAATCTTAACATGTTGTTGGCGCCATCACACCACCCCTAAGATCACCGGAAACACCAGGTTTGGCACGGCCAAAAAATGATCGCAGAAGCTGAACTGGTGAATTGAAAAAGATACCAGTCAATGAACAACATACAAGGTCTGGGAAGCAGATGAGGCCACCATCACTGAGGGACCCACATCCATTTCCAGCTCTAATTGTTGAGCCAACTTGACACTCATGAAGTTCCCAGCAGCTCCAGTATCCACCAGGGCCTCAAAGGAAACATGATGCGAGCTGACACTGATCTTCATGGGTAATAGGAAATAGGCGAAGTTTTGTTTATTGGAAGATTTGACTGACTCTTTTGTGACTGAAGAAATAACTGTCATATTGGGGGTAAGGTCGGGGGCTTTTTCTGGAGCGAAAATTGGGAGTATGAGGGTGGGGGAAACGATTTCCTCCGTCTGAACCATAACAAATTCATTTATAGGTGACTCTGTATCAGCCAACTCGGACACAGGGGTTACAAAAGGATTGGCACCCCGATCTATCACTAGTTCAGAGGTAGGCGCATCATCTGCGTCTACCTTGGGTAACCTCAATCATAAAATTCCCCTTGATAATGGGTAACATGGCGGGGGAAGGCATTAATGGTGGTCGCGGTGGCACATATTTGATCTACTGATCCTTGGACGGTGGACCAGACCTTGTGATGAGTGGAACCCAAATCCAAGCCTGATCTAAAGACTGCCTGAAGCATATCAATAGAGAGACTGATGCGGGGGCCATTTCTCAGAAGGTAGAGATCAAAGAAACCAGGCTAGGAGTCTTGGCTATGGCATAGATCAGTCTGTTTAGGTGATCCAATTATGACACAGGGGGTTTCAGGGCAGCTGACATGACAGCCATCAGTGGGGTAGGGTCTCCTGCTTGTGAGGAAGAACGCAAAAGGCCTCTAACCCAATGGCGGGCATCCCCATCCACAGCGTCTAACAACGCAAACCCTTGTTGGGCATGAGATAATGCGGAAGCGTTGTAAAGCGCAATAGCTGTATGCATTTGCACCTTGGCAAGTGTGTCAAGGACTTGATTGGTGATATCCCAGGAAGGGACACTCGAGCTTCCTTCTGGGATAGTGGAAGGAGGAGGAGCCACAACTCGCGCAGCTTGGGTGGATTGAAGAAGATTTCCCAAGGTAGAGCGGATACTTCTTCCAAAATCAGAAAGTGACCAAACAAATAACAAACAGCAAGCTACTGAATGCACATTCATTTGATAAAGGGTAACCACTGCAGCGCCCAGTTTGAGGAACAAGGCGGAAGTGGCTGGAAATAATGGTATGTTAATTATGTCATGGAAATAGCAGAAAAAGTTTAGACTGTCCTTCCAGTCAGGATGCGTAAGCACCCAAAAAGCAAGCCAGAATGCCAGAGGCATTGCCAACCAAATGACGTTATATGGAGACAGGCATTGGGAAATGACGAATTGTTGGTGTAACACAACAGTGAGTATGATCCTGATGATGAACCACAATGTGTCCACTCCTGACCCAGAGGGTCTTGCTGCAGGGGGTGGGATCACAGAGAGAGTTTCAATAAATTTATCAGCATATGGGGTCATTTCAACTGGGAGGCAAGGAGGCAGATTCTCTCTTGCAGTTAGTGGATATAAGGCCACAAGATCCCCATGTACTGTTGCCAGAAGTTCTTGACGGAATTATAGAGCCAAGGTATATGACTTGTTGAATCTAATCAATGACAGAGGGGGCCATAGTGACCACAAGTACTGGTAGAGCCCATCCGGTATATGGACGGACAGGCCCTCAGGGAAATGCCATCAGGGATGCGGTCAGAGAAAACAATACAATAAATTAATTGATTGGTTTTTCAGAAAAAAAATTTTATTGAAGGAAAAGGAAGGAAATTGACCAACAATTTTTTCTGTGCTATGCAACTGATTAAATAGTGGTCAATTGGGGTAGTGACAAAACAGGATCGGGACCCTCAATTTTGACCTAACTGGCAAATTATTCAGGAATGGGAGGGTTAGTTACCTGGGAATTAACGTCAAAAATTTGGCAGTGGGCCGAGTTGTTGTCAGTTTGACCTCGAACATCTGAACTGAGGCTTGGCTACGTTTCCAATGGTTGATGTGATGGCATTTGGCCTGACAAGTGACAGGAATCCCTCAAGGCTACCCCACATAGGGGTGGGTCCATTTGGTTGGGAACGGGTTCAGGCGCCCAACCCACCCGTTTTCAGTCACTGAGCCATTTAGTCAGTGGAATCACATCAGCCACAACGCCCAAATTGTCAACAGGGGACTTCAAACCCTTGTCAGTGGAGTCTGATGCTATAGCCTGCCTGCGAGGATGATCCCTGACAACTTTAATAGGGAGGTGATTTGTTCAATTGGCATATTAATCAAATTGAAACCATCGTGCATTCTGGCTGATAATTTGGTCTTCATGCCTTTCTGGCCATTTGAGATCTAAACATCGGTCAGATTGCCACTAAAATTAGAACCAATTGATTTTAATTTAACAATCTTGGCACAGATTTCGCTGATTCCCTGTAACAGTACTACTGAGGTGAGTGTGGGTACTGGGGGAGGAATATGAAGAGGAAGAGCTGTTACCCAGCGCTTGTCTACTATGTGAGCGAGATCGCCCTGAGTAATGAGGGTACCGCTCTCCTCTTTGGTGCCTTCTTGCTTGTGAACAGAAAAATGGCCTGATCCAAAGCCAGGGGACGTTCCCCAGGACTTACAAATACCTGATTATTACAAAAAAACTCTCAAATATCACGCTTGCTTTTCTGGTGCACCATACATTCAATAGCTTCAATCTTTGCTACTAAGGCTCAAACCATGTTTTTCAATTATAGTACCAGGTATTCCAGCTTCTCTCAGAAAAGTTACAATTGCGTGGCTTAATTATAAGATCAGCCTTAGTGATCTGGCGGAAAAGCTCTTCTAGGTGTACCAGATAATCAGTAAACGTTCTGAGAAAATGGTAGTGTCATCTAAATAAACTAGGACCAAGATTTTCTTAAATTTCCAGGATACTATCCATAGCTCTCTGAAATATCATGTCACTGCAAAACCAGCATTCTAGTAGGTTTTTAGAGACCCTGAGCTGTAATCATGGTACATTTTCCTGCTCCTCCTTAGGTAGCTCAATTTTCCAGTAGGCTAGAAATTAAATTTATAGATGAAAATATTGCATGCTACCCAAGCGTTCCAACGCGTTGTCAATCTAAGGTGAAGGATAGGAATCCCTTTTAGTGATATTATATGCTTTTTGTAATCTATTACTATGCGATTTAAACTGTCTTTTTTCTTAATAATTAATATTGAGGAAGCCATGGACTTTCATATGGCACTAACATCCCAAGTTGCACTAGATGATTAGTTTCAGAGTTAACAACTTCATATGGCTTTTTGACCATCTAATTTGATGGAGGCAAATCAGCGGATGATTACTGGTATCAATATGGTGTAGCACATTGTGTGCACAATATAAAATACATTAATCTTTTGCATAAATAACCTTGTCCTTATCAAAAAGGGCCTAAGCTTAGTCCTTCTCTCCATCTGCTAAACCTGAGTGGCTTTCCTGAGGTACTAAAGAACATACATACTGATCAACCTCGTCTCAAAAGCTAAATTACTCAAAGTGATTAAAAATCAGAAATATTCTGGACTTCTTTGACTGGTAGAAGATGCACAAAAGTGAAATTTTATATCACTTAATTTGAATAGGATGCACATGGAAATTAGCTAATAGTACCTAGGTTTTGCATGGTCAGGGTGGATAATCCCAGGTGTGGTGACAGGTTTAAAACAAGAGTGACGAAATGGCGCAAATTTTTTATTATATAATCTTTGGGGGTAGTCAGATTAATCTCAGTCCCAACTATTACTTAATGGCTGTTAGAATGGTCAAAACTATGATTGGTAGTAGTAGAATATCTGTAGATTCTGCAATCTGGTTGGGTAACTGCTGATTATGGGACCACAATCTGCAACTAACTCATGGGAACTATACCATTTTTGAACACTAGGTTGACAAACTCCCAAGTTAAAGGCGTTGGGGCCTCATACTTATGTTTATAATTTAATGGAAGGGTTTTTCTGAGGACTAAAAGTGTTTTCCTCAAAATCAGCTTTGACTTCGTGAATACTTATAAATGAGGTTCTAATAAATAATAGTATTGTGATTAGGTAAAGGGTTAACAGGAGAGGTGATCTTCAGTAAACCAAATTGCGGGGGCAATGAACTGTATGCTCCTTCAGAAGTTTTGTTCCGTGGACCCACAGTACCATGGATTTTTTGACGATCTATGTCAGGAATGAGGCCCAGTTACTTCATCAATTTAGTAGACACATTATTTACTGTTGCCCCACCGTCATGATTGCACCATTTTAAAGCTTATTAACTGTAATATCAATCTAAATGCATCTAGAAAAATATTCATCCATAGGATTTATTGTAAGCACATCCAGAGTGTCCACTTGGCTAAGATAAGTTTAAATCACCATGGCAAGCTGAGGGCTAGTTTTTGTCAAAATCCTGAGGGTTATAGCCCCATGGACTCCATCCAATCTGTGAATATTAGCATTAAAAGGCTGTAAGCTCTTGTAGTGCTAACTGATGAACATAAGCCTATGCCTTAACTTCCTGTGTCAACTCATCCTAACAATATTATGTAAGCAGTTAGTAACAACTACCATATAGTCCGCAGTAAACGACAGAACTGGAAGTGGTTAACTGTCACTAGCACCCTTTGTTTTAACAATAGGTGCTGAGGGTTTTTTGCTTAGCAGGGATTGTCAGACATTTTCCCTCCCA
>JAKSZP010000478.1:0-72109 GCA_022478985.1 Massospora cicadina | reverse complement strand
TAATTAAGACGATCAATGGGAAGCAGTTATTATTCCCAAAGCTGTCAGAAAGAGAAGCTATAGTGCAAGCAGTTCACAAGGTTGTTGGGCATAGAGGCCTGAGGAAAACAGCCAATCATATTCGCCAATATTATTACTGGGAATCCATCAATTACAGTGTCGCAGATTATCTATCTTGCTGCATGGAGTGTCAGCTGCACAAACCACATAAGAATACAACTGGATACCAACTGGTCCGCCCTGGATTTGCCTAGTACATGGTGTCCATCAACATGATTTGACCGCTGACAATGAGCACAAAAGAAGTCAAGTACATTATAGTTGCCATCGACCATCTAATGAGGTGGGTCAAGATGAGGGCCCTAATGAAAGTAGATGCTACAAGTACCGCGAGGTTCATCCTGGATCAAGTAGTATACCAGCATTGATGTCCACAGGTCCTGTTTAGCGATAATGAGACCAACTTCACATCTCATATGTTCCCGAGATTGAATGAGATAATGGAGATCAGAGGAGTCATGTCAGTACCTTACCATCTGGAGACAAATGGACTGGTAGAACAGGTGAATGGAACTCTGGTTGTGAAGCTGAGGAAGCTAGTCGCAGGAAGAACTTCTGCGTGGGGAACATACCTAAGTTTGGTGACATTTGCCTACAGTATTAGTCATCATACAGTGATGGGAATGATGCCATTTGAGCTTTTGTATGAGAGAAAGACTGCTTTGCCGCCAATTTTATATTCAGTGGTGGAACCTATGTCAGGGATGATTACTGATCAATATTTGAACTGACTGACAAATATCCTTATCAATATGCAATCAAAAGAATTTAATACAAATTTGAAGAAAAGGATACTAGTGAAATCAACAGATGATAAGAACTGACTGGCCTTAGCAGAATATCAAATAGGGGAAAGAGTTGCCTATTGCAATATGCATAGTTTCAGAAGAAGAAACAAACTAGATGCGTTGTGGTTAGGTCTGTTCAAAGTGATTGCCAAGATGGCAGCTGATGCCTACTCTATCAAGAATCTCTTGGATGGAAGAGTTGTACATCGAGTCCACACTAGGTATTTAAAGCGATGGCTTGATGAAAAAATAAAAGATTTCCTGAAGGACTGATACACCATTAAGTTGGTCATGTCCTGATGATTAGGTCAAGTCCAAAAAAGGACCTCTGAACCAATCTAGATGTTTAAGTCCAAAAAAAGACCTCTAAACCATAGAAAACTGGCAGGTTTAAGTACCCATGACCCGTTTTTGGAGGAAAAATAAAAAGAAGGACTGTTGAACCAAAAAAAGTCAAGTCCTATGGAAAAAAGAAAAATAAAGATGAAAAATTGAAAAAATATTGAGGAAAAGATTATAAACTGCATAAAAAACCAATTTATTTTTATAATTTTTATTTTTATTAATTGTCCTCAGTATGAGGATGATTCTGCCAATGTCGCCTCTTGGGGGAGGGAGGATGGATCACGGTAGGAAGGAACAGTCTATCAAAATCAATGTGAGATCAGATGCTAATGAGACTAGACCTACACGAAAAAACGTTATTTGAGCAGATGCAGAGCCTGGCAAGAAAGCAACTAGGTGAAGGGAAATTGGGATGTCAGATGAAGCCAATTGCAAAACCCCAGAGCGGGGAGGAAAGCAACAGTATAAGAAGAGGTAATCGGCAAATAATCCCAAGTAATCCCAATAAGGTACTGGAGCTGGAAGATTAGTCTTGAGCGCCTGACGATGGGCTTCATCAAGAGCACTGGACATGTGGGCCAGCAACAAACAAGGGATGCTTGATGGGGGTTACCAAATCATGTCCCCTATCAATGCCATCAGCAGAAGATACTGATGAGAAGCACCAGTGAAGATATTGTTGTACAGAGAGAAAATTCCATCCTGCAAGTGATGACTATGGGCTTCTCAGAAGTTAAAGCTGAATAAATGGTGGAACCTGGGCGAGGCTGGAAGCTTTGTGGACCAACTTCAAAGAACTTGGCCAGCAAAGTAAAGAGCATAAGTGGCGGTATCCTGATCCAGGACATTATCAAGATCAGAGGGATTCAGCGCTAGGGTCAAAGCCTTGGTGACTTGGGCCTGGAGTTCAGCGTAGAGGAGTTTGAAGTGAATACTGTTACTGATGGTGAGCTTGGTAGCCAGAACAGTGGGTTTGTAATATTATCCAAGTCAGAAGGGGAACTCAGGAAGCAGGTCTGACCTGGCGAGAAATGAGCAATCAAGAGCAAATGGCATAATCTCTGGAGCATCTATGACGATGGTCGGTGCATCAGAAAAAGGAGCAGAATCCAGGAGAGTTTTGAAATCCAACTCTGGAATTGACGGCAGAGGAAGAATCAGCTGATAGTTGTTCAAAACAATAGCAAGCCTGGTTTCAGAGAATTTAGTTAACGTTTCTGGTACTTTGATGGAAGGACTAGTTGCTGGTGCCAGACTAGGCATATGAGTCCTAGAAGGACCATAGCTGAGGTTCCGCCGAGCATCCTGATTCATCTGCTGGAAGAGATAGAGGCCTTGATCAGACAAACTATTCAGAAGCTGCTGGTATAGTGGCTCAGAATTCGACATATGAGCTGGACAAGAGGAAGGATGTCAGACTTATATGGAAGTTGACATTATGCACTCTACAATCCATTAATCTCCAATTTTGGAGAAATTAATCTCAAAATTAATGGGATAAGCTCTTCAAAGGAAGAATAGGAATGACTTGAGCCAAAAGGTTATTAAAGAAATAACAAGGGCGAATAAAAATAAGTATTCTTAATTGAGCTGCAAAACGAACATTAAAGGCAAGAGTCTCCTGTCTAGGACGAGGAGAAAATCAGGAAATCAAGGACGACATACCAAGAATCCTAAATATGACAGCATGTCATATACCCTGATGGGGGGAAACTGGATCCCAGGACTAATATCATCATGAGTAAATTGATCAGCCCAGCACAACAGTAGATCCTGGGGACCACGCTCTGAGTAGGCAGTAGCGAGGAGGAAGAGGAAGAACGCCATCTGCCAAAGGTCAACCTGAGCAGTGTTGAGTATTGATGAGTGTAATCCGCTTGAACCACTGAAGTATTCGACCAAGTGTCCAAAGTGGTGTTCTCATGCCCCGGTCATTTTCTTGCTGGAAATCTAGGCAAGAGAAGGGTTGTGTTGGGATTTTTGCCCATATTCCCAGCCTGCTAGATTACCTGAAATCGCTAGGGGAAAATTCTCCAAGGCGAAGTGAATTGTAAATTGGTTGGCCTGAGTTTCAGAGTAACTACGTTTGAGGGATTTTGGGATATTCGCCTGGTCATATCCGTTGTGGATCAATCTGGACGAATACTTAAGATCTCATTGGTCATAGTTGCCAACAAAATATGAGCATCTGATACTGATTAACTATCAGGTGTACCAATTGGGATCAGTTGGGTTTCATCACCAACTGATTGGGAATGAATAGCAAGTTGCAAGGCGAGTGATGCCGCCTGCAACTAGTGAAATAATTAGTTGGTGCGTGACCTGCTTAATGGTTAATAAGTCCCATTACCTAAGAAGTCGCTAGCCAAATATGGTTGGTTTACTTAGATTGAGAGGAAAACGTTAGGGACACATTTTCTGGCTCTTTCCATTTTAGGTCTTGAGGATGTCCAATGATGGAATCCTAGTTAGGATGGGAAGACCATCGCTGCCAACACGAGGATAGGTGCTTTAATGGCAACAGCTGTTGTATATCAAAGAGGTGTCAACTGAGGGTTAGACGACCAAATCCCCACTATAAGTTTTCCTAAGATTCACTATACTAAAAAACAGATAATACAGGAGATAACAACAGATATTTAGATTATATTAAAGATAAATAGATCTAAGTTGTTCATTCAGGATATAGTTTAATGAGTAAACTATCATCAGCTTCCATTGTGCTATTCTATCTCAAGGTTATTATTGCTGTGTGCGATAATTGGAAGACTCTTAGAGAAAAGAGTAAAGATCTGAGCGTGAATCTAGAGCAGAAGGAGACACAATTGGGGCCAAGCTGCTGACTGTATGTTGGACCAAGAAGATTGTCACCAGGGTATCTTAGCGAAGATTGGGTCAGACAGAGCAAGGGAACGAATCCCTACAAGTACGACATCACAAGTATTTAAATGGGAATACTGGCCAAGCGTTGGGCCAAAATATACAAATTCATACTCAACTACAGATAATAGTCTTTATATTATTATCAAATGATAATCTACTATACAACGCGACGAAATTCACATGGAAACTGAATCTGTGCAGTAAAAAGGTTACTAGGGTTGCTTGCCAATAACAACCATCAGTAAATTTTTACAAAACCTTATGCTTATAATCCCTCTTTGTAAATCCTTGAGCTTTGTGAACCACAATTATAAATTTATATCACACTTACGGCAATCTCAGAGTTGATATACCCATTGATTTTGAGGGGTAGGTTGGTGGCACTGCTAGTTATTGAGCAATGACTTGGAGTGTAATATGCTATCTTTCTACTCCAATGCTCACTCAGGTGAATTCTCCTTTCTTCACACCTTGGCTAAAAGCAACGATGTAGCAGCAACTGTGGAGTACTCTTCTATATTTATATTTACCTGAGCTGCCTACTTTGCTTCTTAGTCTCGCCTCATTCAAGTCAGTTTTTGAGGCAGATGGGGATAATAAGCTTTCAAATCGCTCAAAAATTGACCCTAGTCTAAAGTTAACGGTGGATCTGATCTAAATAAACTGTCCCCTTTATCCCTACACAGCTTAAGACCAGGCGTTAAAGGCGTGAATGTTCTACAAAGCCTCTCATATGTTCTTTTCTGTGGTCTTCACAAAAAACTAGATTTAAGGAGAATGTCTATAACTCTCCTGTTCCCAGCGTGGTAGTGCACGCTTCACAAGGGCAACGCCAGGGAACTAGCCATTAATGCCAAAGTCATTAAAGCCCAGCAGAGGGTGCTGGAGAAATAACAGCTTAGGCATAGAAAGGCGAGTTTTACAATACAAACCCCATTAAAAGCGACGCGGTGCACATATCAAAAGGGTCTAAGCGACCCAGGTTGAAGGGAACCTGGGAGAACAAACGGTGCTTGAGGTGAGAGATGCAATGTGCTTGCAATGGCAAGGGTAACTGAGCGTGAGACCTCCTTGAAGAGATTTGCGCACAGGAGCTTTCAGAATATCATAAAATTGTAAAAATAATGTAAATGGGGAAAGGTTTATTTAAGCAGTCAACCAACAAGGAATATTGGTCTGGGAAAACATATTTAAGCTTGGATGGGGGAATATGGGATGTGCTGCAGGGGGGCAAGCACTGACCCACCAAAAGGGCAACGCTGCCATCCGAATTGGTGGAATAAGCTAAAACCAACTTCACTTGAGTGATTGATTGGAGTTGGATTCGACCCAAACGGGTTGTTTCATAAAATAAAACAGGTTTTAAAACCCCGTTCCTTGACAAATCAAATCAAACCATCCACATTGATTTGGTAAACCATCCGTTCTAACGCCTGGACTGATGTAAGGGGCTGGGCACTTGGCACACCACTAGTACTAACCTGGGCATATTTTTCCCATACCCAGCGTTAGTCTAGGGTGTGCTCAGGTCAGGGAGGGCCTATAGCTTCACCTTCTGGGCCTCATGGCGCCCAGCCTTATCTTTGGGGTTGGTCCCCACTATGATGTCATGTACACTTGACATTACCTCTCATCCCAACAGGGCTCAACCCCCCCTTAGGGGCTTGCGCAAGGGAAATGTTCTTGTGGGCAGGGGCCAATTTCATGGTGGCAACGGTCGGTTTAGGTTGGGATATAGAAGCCTGAAGGAAACGCTTGTGGAAGGCTTCAATCAGATCTTGGGCATGCACACAGTCGCGCGCTGGAACCCAACTGTTCTCTGCAGCATCAAAGCCCTTCCAGGATACCAGATACTCAAGTCTTCTTTTAACGTGGCGGGAGGCAACTATTTCTTCCACCTCCCACTCTGGCGCCCCATCCACGAGATAGGCCTCAGGAGTCTCTGGTGAGGAGCCCTTGAACAATGTCAGTTTGCTCTCATGAAACACAGAGAAGATTAGAATGAGGGGGGAGATCTAGCTGATATGATGCATGGACCACCTTTCTAACAACGCGGTAGGGGCCATCCTCTTTGTTCCCAGCTTCTTACATGGCAGCTTGATTGGGATGTTATGAGCATCAAGCATCACGAGATCCCCTTCCTTATATTCAGGACCCACACGGTTCCTCATCAGTTTTCTCCTTATATAATTGCATTGCTGCCTCCAAGCTTGTGGAAACCCCCTGGTGGACCTTCTTGATTGTCTTGGAAAAGTCCACCACCGCTTCAACCTTAGACTCAAAGCTGGGCTCCATGTTAAAGGCGGGGTTAAAGCCATGGCTGGCGAAAAAGGGGAACAACCAATTGAATAATGCAGCGTGTTGTTGTAATTAAATTGGGCCATAGGAAGATGAGAAGCCCAAACTGAATGATCCGCGGCGGTGTAACACTGCAGGAACTGCTCCAAGCACTGGTTCACTCGTTCAGTCTGCACATTTGATTGAGGGTAATAGGCAGTTGAATGGCAGGGGCAAATCTGAAGAGTCTTACACAACTCTTTTCAAAAGACAGAGGTGAATTGGGGTCCCCGGTCACTAATAATCGCTTGGGGAACCCCATGGAGCGCAAACACATGCGTGACGAAGAGCCTGGCCATCTCAGCCGCGGTTATTGTAGTTCTGCACGGAATGAAGTCGGCGAACTTCATAAAACGGTCCACCACCACCATGATGGCATCATAACCATCAGAGAAAGGTAGTTCCACAATGAAATCCACCAAGAGGGAAGTCCAGGGCCCTTCAGCTTTCTGGACAGGTACCAACAACCCCGCTAATGGTAGACAATTTGGCTTCATTTGGTTGCCTATCAAACACTCCTTACAATACCGCCCCACCTGAGCAGGCAAGCCCTTCCAATTGTATTTGTGGTGTAACAACTCCAACATCTTTGCTTTTCCAGGATGTCCAATGGTGAGTCCATCATGATGCTCCCGGATGATTTCCAGGCGAAATGGGCCTGCAGGAACCCATAGGCGCCCCTGAAACCACACCATCTCATCCTTCACGTGGTAGCACCTGGAGAGATCCTCTTGATTTAACTCACACTTAACAAGTAACATAGTATATTCAGCTACTAGTGGCTGAGAAAGGACTACCTTCCTGAACATACTATATTCCTCCGCGTTTTCCAGAGGTGCAAGTGCTGGTCCGTTATCCAGGGGATAGGGTTGTTGAGGCAGAAGTTTACTTGGAGGAATCATCACCTGTTTGTTGTAACTTCTACCTCCTTGGGATCGGGCGCTAAAGCAGGGTTGTGGCTCAAAGCAGCTGCCAAACCATTATCCTTGCCCTTGGTGAACTCATACGTGGATGCGAATTGGGCAAGGGTCTCATGCTAACGGGTCTGCCGTGGGGTTAATACATGAGGAGCGCGGTAGTACAGCAAGGCACGGTGGTCTGTACATACCCAGAAAGGTTGAGATGAACCATGCAAGTAGTTAAGCCAATAAGTCAGCGCCTCCACCACTGAAAATAACTCCTTATCATAAACAGCGTAATTCAACTCTGGCAAAGACATTGTCCTAGAAAAATATCCCACCAGATGCTCTATCCCATCTTCACCTACTTGTAACAAGGCAGCCGCTATGGAGAAGTTGGAGGCATCAGTAGACAAAATGAACTCCTTTGAAGGGTTGACATGGCGAAGAACAGTCGTGGACAACAGGGTGCACTTCACTGCTTGGAAATCATCCTCCAAAATGGGGGACCACTGAAGCACCTTGGCACCGCTAGCCTTGTATAAGGGAGCTGCCACCTCAGACAGACTGGGAGTGAACTTCTTGAGGAACGTACACGTCCCCAAGAAGCTCCTCAATTCCTTGACCAAGGTGGGGGTGGCCAATCACAAATCGCCTTCTCCTTGTCTGGAGTTATCATTTGTCCCTGGTCAAACATGACGTTGCCCAGAAACGTGACCTGGAACTTGAAGATCTCACACTTGGATATTTTCAACGTAAGGCTGGCTGCCTTTAACTGCTCCACCACTTACCAAAGATGGACTGCATGGGACTCCTGATCCGGGGGAAACTCTAGGATATCATTCATGTAGGCGACCGCGCATACCCCTAACAGGTCCCCTAACGCTGCATCAATGCGGCGTTGAAAGATAGCAGGGGCATTCTTAAGCCCAAAGGCATGACCCAAAACTGGAAGCTCCCTTTTCTGGTACAGAAGGCGATCAACCACTCTTGTCCCTTTTTAATCTGGATCTGATTGAACGAAATGAGGCAATCCAGCTTGAAGACCTTCGCCTTCTCCACATAGCGTGCAATCTGTGATTCAAAGGGATGGGATGGAGGTCTGGTACAGTAACGTTATTGAGTTTACCATAATCTACGCAGGGGCGTAAAGTACCATCAGACTTCTCCTCAAAGAGTAGGGGGAGCATAAAGGGGAAATACCCTGAAAAATCGCACCTTTGGCCAACTGTTCCTTCACCTACATATCCAATGCCTCTTCCTCCCAGACAGTCAATAGGTAAATAGGGGAAGAAATACGCACCAGATACACAATGAGTTTTAAGTCACAATCAAACTCAGAGTGCTCAGGGAGTGCGTTGGCAGATGCTGCATCAAAAGATGATTCCAAACCCTACAAGAAAGAAGGTATAGGAATTTCCACTGAGGGCTTCTGCATTGAGGCAAGGCGACAAGGGAGACGGTGGGGCCAGTGGGGAAATTTGCCTGGGGCGTTTTCTTCTGTCAAAGGCAGGACGAATGTGTGACCGTTCTTGGTGAGAGACAGGGTATTCTCCTTCAGGCTGGTTCTAACGTCAAACTTTCGCCACCACTCTAACCCCAAAATGATAGGGAACAGGAGGTTTTTGACCGCACTGAAGTGATCAGACAAGTGTTACTTGTCAACCTGATAGTCCACTGTCCCGATGATCTTCAGAGTGGGTATTTTAGGACGCCCTTCCCTTAATCATATCACCTGGCAAGTAACTCAGTCCAAGGTAGTCAGCTAGGTACTAATCCATAAAGTTCCCAGAGGCGCCAGTATCCACCAAAATAGTAGTGCAAAGTTTTCCTAAAGGGGATGAGAGGATAGCAGTCATTAAAAAAACTCGGATTTGTCTTTATTTATGGTAGACAATGACAACACCTCACCAAAAATAGCTTCCGCTGGCTCAAGCAAGCCATCAGAGTATGTTTTTTCATCAAAAAAATGGGAGGGATAGTTGGCCACTCTTAATACTGAGGCCACATACCCCACCATGCCTTCTGCAGGTGCATATACTTTATCATATCTAAAAGGAGTTCTTTCTCTGCTTCCTGAGTGCCCCGGATCATGGTAGGGGTCAAACGAGCGTTCTCAGGGGTTATTTGATATACTAGAATAGGGTTCTCATTCAAGCCATAATAGCTAAGAAAAGGCTCAGTGGATTGGATAGTATTATCATCATAAAACGAGTTTTCAGATGTGAATGACCCTATTCCCTAATTGCAATGGAACGCCTGACGTTATCCAAGGCCAACACCCCCAGGCCCATCTGCGCCAATTCTGCCGGCATTGTCTGAAGGCGCTGGCGAAGGAAAACTCATTTCTCAAAATGGGAATTGATTAATTTGGCAGAATGTTGGGGAATCACAACTTTTAGACATTGAAGCATCCGAATCCACCAGGTACAAACATGAAGGGTGGATACTTTCCAGTTGGAGGCAACCATAATAACGCTGAGCTGATCCAAACTTTTGGAAAAAGAGGAAACAGCGGTGCAGCTAACGAAAGCTGAAGCTACACCGGCACCCACTGTTTCCACTTTAAAAAGGTCCACATAGAAAAATTTTGTGCACATAAAAAAGAGGTTAGTCAACTAATGTAAGGAGAGTGTCTATAACTCTCCTGTTCCCATCGTGGTAGTGCACGGTGCACAAGGGCAACGCCAGGGAGCTAGCCATTAGTGCCAAAGTCATTAGAGCCCAGCAGAGGGTGCTAAAGCTTTACCAGCTTAGGCATAGAAAGGTGAGTTTAAGATACAAACCCCATTAAAAGTGATACAGTGCACATATCAAAGGGGCTAAGCAACCCAGGTTGGAGGGAACCTGGGAGAACAAACGGTGCATGAGGTGAGAGATGCAATGTACTTGCAATGGCAAGGGTAACTGAGCGTGAGACCTCCTTGAAGAGATTTGCGCACAGGAGCGTTCAGAATATCATAAAATTGTAAAAATAATGTAAATGGGGAAAGGTTTATTTAAGCAGTCAACCAACAAGGAATGTTGGTCAGGGTAAATGTATTTAAGCTCAGATGGGGGAATGCTTGATGTGCTGCAGAGGGGTCAAGAACTGACCTACCAATATGGCAACGCTCCCATCTGAATTGGTGGAATAAGAAAAAACCAACTTCACTCAAATGATTGATTGAAGTCAGATTCGACCCAAACAGAATGTTTCATAAATGGAACAAGTTTCTAGACCCCATTCCTCGACAAACCAAATCAAACCATCCACATTCATTTAGTAAACCATCCGTTTTAACACCTGGACTGATGTAAGGGGTTAAGCACTTGGCACACCACCAGTACCAACCTGGGCATATTTTGCCCGTACCCAGCGTTGGTCTAGGGTGTGCCTCAGGTCAGGAAGGTCCTGGAGCTTCACCTTATGGGCCTCCTGGCGTCCAGCCTTATCTTTGGGGTTGGTCCCCACTATGATGTCATGTGCACATGACACTAGATGCTACTATGAAACCATGCGTGCATTATGAGCATTTAAATAATGTGACAGTTCCTGACTCCTAATCTTTTTTATCTGAGGCAGCAATTTCCCAAGCAATTCATAAATCAAAGGTTTCTCCAAACTTTATCTGGTGAACGCTTTCCATCAGGTGTGGGTCAAGTATGACTTGAAGTGGCTGACTGCAATTCACACCAGTATGGCATTTACTAGTTTGAGCTTATGTCCTTTAGTCTGTAAAATGCCCCTGCAGTTTTTCAACGCTGAATAGATGACGCTTAGGGGGATCTCAGATTCTCCTGTGCAATTTCTTACATGAATGACATCTTGATATACCCACCCATTGAACAACGCAGCAAGGATTTGTAGCAGTGGCCTCAGTTTTCCAGAAACTTGTCTGGTTTCTAAGCCATCCAAATTCAAGTTCTACAAAGCTGAAGTCCAATTCCTGGACCAAATGGTTTTAAAAGATGGTCATGCCATCATGTCTTCTAAGTCAAACGCCACTTGGTAATGACCTAAACCATTAGCACAAACAATTGAGGAGCTACTAAGATCCATTAATTTCCTTAAAAAGTTCTAACCAGCCAATACTGAGCTGTCCTCATCCCTCCATCCCCTTACAAGTAAGAAAGCCCCATATGTTTATTTTCAGGGATATCAGCAGGCATTTGAGGCAATAAAAAAGGTTTTCTTTTACCCCATTCTTTATCATGCTGATGAAGATAAGCTAATTATTGTTTTGTGTGACGCCACTGTCACTGCAGTGGAGCTGCACTTCTGCAGGACCAATAAGGGCGTGAACACCCTGTGGCTTAAATCTTATGGATGTTCAGCGCCATGGAGCGAGCCTAAGTCATTTATGACAAAAATTGCGGCAGTTTCTTAGTCCTTGATGCATTGGCAGTACCTGTTATAGGGGCCAAGCACACAGTGGTTGTTCACACAGATCACAAGTCGCTCACTTACTATCATAATCCTCTGAAGCAGGATCACATGCAGATCAGAACTCATTGTGACATCTAAGTTTTGATTTCAGTTATGAGTTTGTCAAAAGGGCCACCCATATTTTACCTGATATCTTGAGCTGCGCGCCCTAATGGGACCCACTGAATATACTGACTCAGAATTAGTCACAGTAAACCCCCTGAATAAGTTATTATCCTGACACCTCCAGCCAATGCATAGTTACGTCCCCATGCCAACTCATAAGTTTAAACCAAAACTTAAACCTAAAAATTTTTTTGGGAAAAAAGAACCTTCTTAAAAAAGCTCTAAAAAGTATGATATAATTGAGAAATTAAGCCTACTAAATAAAACTCTTTTTGAAGTTAGTGCTATATTTTAAACTTAATTATAGAATCTTGCTCATAAATACAAATAATGTCTTATGTCTGGATTGGGTCCAAGTGAAAACTATAATCAACTTAAAATAGTACTGAGTATATAATTTATAAATACCTATTATAAGTCAGTTAAAATATGGCGCCAACTTTAAAAAGGGTTTAATTGAGTAAGCTTAATTTCTCAATTATTATTAATTTTTAGAGCTTTTTTAAAGGAGGTTCTATTTTCCCAAATTTTTTTTTGAGAAGTTTATTTTTTTCCAAAAAAAACTTTACCCCCAGCTCTTTTCCCCTCAAAAATTAGTGCATTTTTAAATTGGCTATTTTTTCTACTTTTATTAAATATTTTTTTAGTACTAGATGGTCCCAACCCAAGGGGGGATACTTTTATTAAATATTAATATCTCTATATATTTTTTTGACCCCTTACTATTTCTCTATAAATTTAGACTTTTTGTATATATTATATATATTACCTTATAAACAAATATACTTATAATTCATTTTAATAAATTTAGTTGATTTTATTGGTCAAATTATACTACCTTCTGATCCTCATCTACAATACTTCATTTTATTAGGTTTAGATGATTTTATTGGTCAATGTATGCCAAATTTACTGATCACCATCTACACTTGTTCATTTTATTAGATTTGGTTGCTTTTATCATGCAATCTACGTAAATTTATTGATCGATATTTAAAATATCTCATTTTTAAAAAATTTAGATGAGTTTATGGGTCATTTTATGAAAAAATGATATCCATCTATAATGATTTAAGCTCTTCCCACTATGAGCTCATACTGACTGAATTTTGAACATACCCTCAGCTAAGGGACATATTTAAAGTGCTTTGAAGCTATTGCTTCTTTAATGCCAGAAAAAAGTTTATCTGGATTTGTATCAGTCCCACAAGTGTCCATCGCTTCTGAGCCCATTTTGTTATATTTACTAAATTAATGGGCAGATACTTGCCCAATACTTACAAAAGTAAAGTGGGACCTAAGTTGGAGCATCCTTTATTTTTGGAGAAGATATCATCCAAATTGGTCCAGTAGTTTCAAAGTTATGTGTGAACAAACATAGAAAAAAAGAAAAACATACATATGGTTGAATTGAGAACATTCTCCTTTTTACAAGTAGGTTAAAAACCCAAACACAAAACTAAATCCCATAGCTACACATCCCCTAGTACCCCTGATACTCCTTTGGAACAGGTAGATTCTGTCAAAGAATATTCTCCCCTGGACGTTGTTATCCCTAATACTCCATCTGAGTCAGTGACTGAAGTTAACACGTCTGACCCAGTCCAAGTATCTCCTGTCAATAAAAATTATCTCCTGGATGCTGTTTTGGCATCCCAGTCTACTGATCCTGAAGGACAAGACCTCTTGGTGAAGATTTATGCTATTAAAGCCCCCTCTGGATGATATTTACAAAATGATAGAATAATATGTTTTTGTGAGAAGGTATGTGTTCCATCTGAGATGAGTTCCAGTGCCATAAGGGAACAACATGATCCACATACTATAGGGCACCCTGATGCGAAAAAATGCATTAACATTATCAAATGAGGGTATTACTGGAATGGACTGATTAAGGAGGTTCCCAACTAGGTTGAGCAATGCTTGATCTGCACTAGGCTAAATCAGATAGGACAGGGAAGAACGGCTTCCTCCACCCTCTTCAACAAGCAGTGGGACCATGGACTTCACTATCAGTAATCTTTATTGTAAGTTTACCTAAATCCCATGGGTATGACGCAATCATATTGGTGGTAGCTCAACTTACAAAATAAGCTATTTTTATATCATGTATGACAGCCACTACAGATGAGGACATGGCACGGTTATTTGAGGCACTTGCGTTTGCATTATTGAGGTTTCCAGGAATTAATTAGCAATAGGGGACCTCAGTTTACCTTATAATTCTGGGAGGTTTTGTTAAAAGTTGGAGATTAAGCCTTGTCAATATTCAGCCTATCACCCCTAGTCAGATAGCCAAATGGAGCGCACTAAACAATCCTTGGAGCAGTATCTTTGATGCTACGCGTTTTGCTTCTCAGAATACATGAGTAGCAGACCTTACTATGGCCCAATTCTAATACAATAACTCCCTTCATAAACCAATGGTGTGACACTATATATGCTAGTTTAGGATACAATCCCGCTTTCACCATTGGACCTCAAATAAAGAATAAAAGCCCAGCAGCAAATACCTTCGTCACCCATATCAAGAGGTCTATCAACAAGTCCAGAAGCAGTTGACAAAATCAACTAATGACGCCAAGCGGTTTGTAGGCAAAAACTGACGTGAGTCTCATGTCTATCAGGTAGGTGACTTGGTAATGGTGAATACCAAGAACCTTCACCTCAAGGTGCCAGGTCACAAGTTGGCTTACAAACGCAAAGGTTCCTTCCCCATTTCCAAGGTGCTGAAAAACGGATCCCTCCTTGGAACTTTTCAAACGCTGAGAGATTCACAACTCCTTTCACGCCTCTTCCTTATCATCACTTAAAGGACAGAAGCCCGTGGAGTTGGGGCCCATCATGGTAGAGGGTGCACCATAATTTTAAGTGGAGCGGATTTTGAACTCACAAAGAGTCAAACGCAGTTTGCAGTAACTAGTATCTAGGAGAACTTCCCATCTTATGAAGATAGTTGTATTCCTACAAATATTGTAAGGAATTTCAAGATTTATTTTTTAAGTTCCATGTGGCCAACTCCAGAATAATTTCATCTTACCCCTCCAAGAAGGCTACAGTTGCAGCCATAAAACTTCTAACCTCACACAAGAATTATGCTTTGGCTAGCGCCTCTGAAGCGTGGGTGGACCCTGACTTTTATGAAAGGGGAATGTAAGGGACCTGGCTCCTGAGTATTATGCTAGATAGGGTCATACACTCCTTTAAGTCAAAAAGGTTCAAGCCCTAATGCCCTGCCCCTCACCAAAGTCTCTGACCTAGGGCACACCCTTGATTAGATATGGGTGGTCGTTGCCTCACCCTATTTGCATTGTGTCTTATCCCCATATGCTCCTCAACCAAAATTCACTAAAGTATTACAGTCATCAAGGTTTTCATTTTTTAAATACAAACATCTTTGTGCAGCTTTTAAGACATCTAAGAAGCTTTCTCCCACGTCCTCATCCCCTGCCCCCAAAAGGTGTACATCCTGAAGCCAATTTGTGAAGTAAAAATTTACCTTGCAAGTCAAATTTGGGTAAGAAACTGAAGGAAAAAGGTTAAGATGGGGGTGAACATGACACCTTCTGAAATTATTGAAAATGAATATGGACATCTGGTCATTAGTTTTACTATTGGAAATCAGGTGAATTAATTAATTAATTACAATATTGTCAATGTCAAAATTGGGATTTTAAAATTACTGAAATCAGAATTCAAAGTTGCTACCATTCCTGGTACCTGAGTTGAGCTTAATAATGTTCCCCTTTCCATCACACTATAAAACCCAGCACCCTGCTAATGTTATGGTTTTGGCTTACTTTCTTTCCTTAGTTCCCAATTCTTTTAAAATAACATCTTTCTTTATTCATATCTTTTGGTTTATCGTAATAAGTAAAACTCTAAATGGGTAACAATTCTTTAGGTGAAGCCTTTCCAATACCTCCTCCAATGCATCCACCAACAGCCTCTTTAAACCAGCAATTCTTTGTGGACTTTGGCTGATCTTGTGGGTTATAGAACAGCTCCAAAAAAGCCAAGTTTTTCCTTGGGATTTTTAGTTCATAGTAAAAAAACTTCTTCATCCTTTTTATGACTGCTGGCAAAGCAAAAAATCTTCACAATTTTAAATAAAACACAAATTTAGTTAAGACATACTTGTATAATCAATCATACATAGACTTAAGTCAAAGTGATTTTTTAGGCCAACTTAGATTAACCAATCAAGTTTCCTGACTGAGACACGAATAATTCAAATGAGTTTCCAGCTTCTTATAATGGTGATTAACCACTTGTACCTATTTGTATAATAGTCCTTTCTGAACAAGGACTTCTTTGGACACCTTCAGGAACCATAGATAAGTTTTTCCTCTAGATTTTTTGATTCAAAATGTTTTTTATTTTCATGTTGATTGTTGTAATTGGTTTGACCAACCATCTGATATTATTAATATTTATTTGATAATATATTTTCACTAATATTTAGATACAGGGTTCAATTAATTATTACAATCATTTAGCCCCACAGCCCACGGCTTTATATATAGTCACTAAATTTATATCAGATTATTAATGATAAAACTTCTTGGGCCCTTCATTTATTATTATTTATGTTAGTCTGTTAAATTCTTAATCCCCTCCAGTGCGAACTCCATTCTTTATTTATTTACCACCAAAGTTGTGGCAACATTATGTCTAACACCCTTTTAATTATTCAATACTCCTGTGCCCTGAGCTGGCTTAAAATAATCGATAATAGGGTCCTAATATAAGTATGGCCATCCACCAAAATTACAAAGCCAATTGGCATGTTGACTAAAATGGAAAAGACCTGAGGCTAAGCATTTGCTTTCCTGACTTAAAATGGATACTACGCTTCTGGTTTTCCATGACTAAGTGATGCTTGGTAGTCAGAAATTCCACTTATAGAATCTTGGTAAATGAGAAGAGCATATCTGAGGAGGATGGTCTTTTGGAAGGAAATTGTTTTCCAAATGGGAACTGCGTTCATTCTACCCTAATGAGTACTAGTAGAGAGCCTGCAAGCCACTGGAAGTAGCAGATTTTTCAGTGTGCTTATTTGTTTGCTAAAATTGCCCAGTTATTAAAAAGGGTTTTTTATCATTGTGTTACCAAGGTTACTGTCCTCAAATGGATTTAGTTGTTTTGTGTGATAATACCTGTTTGCTTGATAATATGATGCTCTAGTGCCAATTTTGACGTTTGGTGCTCACTACAGGGGGTCCAATCTTTCAATCTCTGAGCAGGCTTTTATTATGTAGGTATTCTGATAAGCCAGTAGAGAACTATCCCATAGCAGAGGTAGTGCAACCATTAAATATTGAAGTTGCTCTTATGAGGCCCAAAAAAATTATTCCGCCAAAATTTTTCAGTTTATGAGTAATTGAATGCTCATGTTGACCAAATGGCTGAATTATATCTGGACATGATTGTTAATTAAAATTGACAATTGAAGTTATAAATGTTCAACACTGGCTTGATCTCCTTAATACTAATATGGATAAACAGTTTTGAAGAATAAGAACGTTGTCTTAAAAGCAGACTTTCAGGCTGCTAAAAATGATTGTTGATATATATTGTCAGACATTTACCTTTGCAGACTAAAAATAAGAATGCTGTAAGTTGAGTTCCGCCAAAAAGGGAAATGCTGGCCATTTGCAATATTCCAATTTCATTAAGAGTTCATTTAGTAATAGTAAAGCTACAAAAGTCGATGAAATTGGCCAAAGGTCCCTGGCCACTTCTTGGTGAAACCCCGTTAATCAGGGAAACACCAGTTCAAAAACTGTATGACACTATTATTAAAATCAGCTGGTCAGATTACTCTTAACTCACCACAGACCTCGGGGGAATTATTGGAAGGCACTCCTCTAACCCCAAAGAAGTCCTCCATTGCACCTGTGTGGGGACCCCCATTTATAGGCTTGGTGGGGGTTCCCCAAGGTGCAATAAATTTCTCAGGTAGTGATTGGCTCAAATTTATAAAAAAGTTACCTCAGGGGTACATTTGGGCTAATTAGAATTCCTCTTCTTTCATTCTGCTGCCCTGAAGTGAGTTCCTGAGCTATGATACGTTATTACTGCATATTTCCTAATTTGGACTCATGTACGTTAATCCAAACATATTCATGAATTCCCCCTTGACCCTCAGAATTATTTTAAATACTAGATAGTCAGAGGTCAGGGTTATTGTTTTCCCTTAAATCACGCTCATAATAAAAAACATAAAAACCCAATTTTTATTAGTGCTTCATTTCTAATTTAAATTTAATATAAAACATTTGTGGAAACCAGCCGGCGTAAAGCGCCAGCAAGCAAAAAACAGCTGGTTTCCCACAAAATGGTGCTCACTGTAACGCACTGGCTCCTTCCAATGAGCCACAAATGAGTTGGGCAACAGGATCCATGTTAAAGACCATAAGGCTGACAGGATTCCTGATACTACTCTCCTGGTGCGCGCGCTACAAGATTGGACAAGCACCCCCTGGAAGACAGTTGCAAGTATACTTAACCCCAACAACATGCCTTGACTCCAAGACAAGGTATAGAGGGAGGCAATAGCCCTCCCAAGCTCACTCTCAAAGTCCAATTCTTGTTGATTTAAGCCAAACATGGCTGCAGTTAGGCAATATCTTTAAATAAAACCAAATTATAAATATATGAATTTTAAGTTCTTTTATTTAATATTTAGCCAAGTTGATAGAAAACAGAACTGAGAAGCCTCCAGCTCCCAGTTCCTTCCCTATATACACATGTTAAAAGCTAAAATAAAATATAATATAAGCTTATGGTGCAGGCTTGAATGATGTTTGGTGTAAACTTTATAGCAGGATCGCGGAATCCTTACTCAATGATTCCGTGCCAGTTCTGATCCTCAACAGTTCCGCGCCAGTTCCATTTTGAATCCCAATTGAACTGCGAAACTCCTAGGCACCCGTTCCATTCCATTCTCAATTTGAATCCAAATCAAATCTCAAAACTACCCATTTTACTCGTTTTCCGTTTTGTTCCGACTTGGACGCCCATCCTGCTCCTTGGCCTACTCCAAGCTCCAGCCCCTTAGGCGTCCTTGCCAGAACCAACGCCCCCTCCTCCTCCATACATACAGACACAGCCTGCCCTGTCTTACCAAAGATCAGGGCAATGTGATGCTGAGGATAGACCTCAACCGTCACATCACCCCCTAGATAGGAAGAACTCTTGGATTTTCTCAGGACATCGGGCACAATCCCTAGCTGACTGCCATGTGGACTCCTCAATAGGATGACCCACCCAACGTACCAAGAATGAACGACATCCTCGCACCACTTTGGTGTTGAGAATCTCCTCAACTTCATACTCTTTGGCTCCTCCTCCAGCTGGAAATAAAGGAGAAACCCTTTCAGGTGGCTGGCCAAAGAATGGCTTGAGCTGTGATACATGCAACACCGGATGGGCTCTTGACCCTTCTGGGAGCTTCAGCTCAAATTCCACCTCGTTCACCGCCCTCACTACCTGATATGGGCCCAACGCCACCGGCCCCAATTTCTGGCTCCTTACAGGCAAGGCATAGTTCTGAGCATTCACCAAGACCCAATCACCTCTCTTGAAAGCTCTACCTTCAGATCTATGCCGGTCCGCCTTCCTCTTCTGAGCCATGACCGCCACCACCAAATTCTTCTTCAGGAGCTCCAGGGTGTCCTGGGTATCTCGCGACAGCTCATCTGCCGCTGGATTCTGAACTTGCTCCCTGGGCCCCATACCCTCTGGGTGTTGGCCGTGATTTGCGAAAAATGGGGTCATACCTGTGGATGAATGCTTATGATTGTTGTAAATCAAATTGAGCCAGCTTCACCCAATATACCCAGTCATCCTGCCGCCCTGAGACATAACACCTCAAATATTGCTCCAATATCTGATTTACTCTCTCAGTTTGGCCGTCTGACTGAGGATGGTATGCTGATGAATGGCAAGCCTTGATCTTTAGATTCCCCAACATGTGTGGAGCCAAAATTTAGATGTAAAAATGCGGACCACGATCTGACACAATCTCTTCAGGCACCCCATGTCTGGAGAAAACCTCATTTACAAAAATCTGTCCTGCCACCTTTGCAGAAATGGTTGACCAACAAGGGAAAAACTCTGCATATTTAGTCAGGCGATCCACCACCACCATCAAGGCATCCATCCCATGTGACTTGGGCAGTCCTGTGATGAAGTCCACACTCATTGAGGACCATGGCCTAGAAGGAATTTGAAGCGGCTTCAACTTCTTCCCAGGTGCCACCCGTTGGGCCTTTGCCCTGGCGCAAACCACACAAGCGAAACATACTTCCGCACCACTGCACCCACACCTCTCCACGAATAGTGACAGCGAACAAGATCTAGCGTCTTCTCTTGACCGGGATGACCTGCCAGAGGATGGTCGTGATTAGCTGCCATTACCTCTTTTTTCAGACTCTTCACAGGGACCCAAATCCTTCCCTCATGGCGTATGATACCACCCCAAACCAAGAATCCCGCATGTCCCCTGCTTGCCTCACCTTCTCCTGTCTCTTCTCTTATCCATTGGCCCAGCTTACATCTTTGCTGTGCAGTCCAGATTCTTCCTGCCATTCCTTCTCTCCAGCCCTGAATCGTTGCAAACAGGTTCTGTGGCAACATAGTGGCTGTATTGAACTTCCTCAACTCCTCATCGTAAAACACAGTCCAGAATCACGGCTCAATAAATCTAGCAAGATATTTTGTTTTTCCCGGCTTGTATTCAATCCGCAGGTCATATTGAACCAACTCTAAGTGCCACCGGGCCTGCCTCTGGTTCATCAGGCATGGGGACTTATAGTATTCTAAGGCTCGATGGTCCGTTCTGATGACAACTGGGTGCCTGGCATACAATAGGTGGTGTTGCCACTCCCCTAAAGCTGCAACTATTGCCAAAAGTTCCTTATCATAAACTGGATAGTTGGTTTCAGCTGGTGCTATCTTCCGACTGAAGTAACAGACAGGATGTTCAACCCCATCTTTACCCTCCTGCAACAACACGACTCCAAGTGCAAAATTTGATGCGTCAGTCTCTACCATGAATGGTTTGTTTGGGTCAGGGTGTGCCAGAACTGGGGCTGTCAGCAGACTCGTCTTCACTTGCTGAAATGCCCTCTCCTCAGCCTCCCCCAAACGAACGGCACGTTTCCCATCAGTCTTATCAATGGCACAGCCCATTGGGCCAGATCCCTAGAAAACCTCCGTACGAAATTCACCACCCCCAAAAAGCTTCGCACTTCAGTCCTATTCCCAGGAGCCTTCCATTCCCGCACCGCCCGCAACTTATCAGGACAGATCGCTATCCCTTCTTGGAAGACCACGTTCCCTAGGAAGGACACCGATTCCTTATTGAACTCGCACTTGGATGGCTTCAACTTCAAGCCCGCGTTCCTAACCACCTCCAACACACTTCTCACATCCCTCACATGGTCCTGTGCCGATCTGGAAAACACCAGGATGTCATCCATATAATCAACACAACACCTACCCACTAAGTCCCCCAATACATGATCAATCATGCGCTGGAAAACCGCAGAGGCATTGCGTAGCCCAAATGGCATAACCCTGTACTCAAAGTTTCCCAGATGACATTTGAATGCCGTATACCACTGGTGCTCAGGGCGAACAGGAATTTGATTAAAAGCGTCCACCAAATCCAATTTGGTGAACACCCCACACCCGGAGATCATGGGAAGAATGTTCTCCATGAGTGGCATTGGATAGGGATCAGGTTCCGTTACCTCATTCAGGCGTCGGAAATCAACACAAGGACGTAACTCCCCCTGACTTGGGAACCAACAGGACTGGCGAAACCACCGGCGACTTGGAAGGCACAGTCAAACCCATATCCAGCATCTTATGGACATAATCCTCCAATGCCTCTCAGGCCCGTGGATTCAACGGATAGACTGGACAGCCCTTTGGTAACTCAGAGCCTTCCTTGAACCGGAATCCAAATGCAAAATCCCCTGTAGGCGAAAAAGGCGCATCACCTTTAGGCTCAAACGCCTCCGCAAAATCCTGATACTCCCTCAGCAATCCTTCCACTGACACACTTGAGGTGATTCCACCCATGTGCTTCACCAACGAACCTTGGGACTGAAACGTCCATTCACACATCCCCTGACCTCTAGGCGACAACAGAACCCTCTCTCTTTATATCAAACTGTGGGCAGAAATGGTGCCACCATCTCATCCCCAGAACCACCGAATGTGGCAGGTGAGCTACGGCGTGAAACTCCTCCCTGAATACCTCCAGGCCTTGCCTCAACAGGACCTTGGCCTGCACTCGCCATACCGCCATTTTTTTGGAGGCGTCTGCCAACGACACCCATCCATCCTTCTGTAATGACAATCCATGGCTTCTTGCCCACTTCTTCTCAACATAATTTTCCCCAGCTCCGGTGTCAATCAAAGCTAGAACTTCACCGCAATCCCTTCCTTCATCCCCCACAAGCACATTGATGGGAAAAATTAGATAAGGATAAGATGAAGTAAGCGGTTTATTTTGAGGCACCGGATTCACTGGCTTCTTGCGAAAATTATAAGGAGCCTTCTTATTCTGAGCCTCAGGATCTTGAGCGGTAATCTCGATGGGAATCCCCGTCTCCCGCACCTCAACCATACCCTCAGGATTTCTTTGACTCTTCTTTCCTTCCTCCACATAGCTAAACCCCTTAGGACCATGTATGGGCTCTGAACCTGCCCTTCTTATACCACTCTGTCCTCGGAATCCCCCTGGGGTCGCACAAATTCCTGACGGGCCCATACCAAACTCAACTGTCGCTCTACCTGCAAGGCTAAACCCACCTCTTCCTCCAACGTCGCTGCAGGTTTCACCGCCGCCATTGCCAATAATAAATTAGCTTGCAAGTTTTGGCAAAACATGCGTGGAAGCTGAGTCTCAGGTGCCTTTGCTGCTCTTGCCAATGCGCGGAACATCTGGCCATACTCCTCCACTGACTTCTTCCCTTGACCACACTGCAGTAACGCCGCCCAGGCCGAATCCTGCGCCTCATCTGGACATGCTGCACGGTCAATCCAATCCAGACATTCCTCCACCGATATGGGTAACCCTGACTGCTCTTTTAAAAGTTCTCGCACCCATTTGACTGCTTTACTGGAAGTGCCAACAGAACCTGACTTAACTGCAAGGCAAACGAATCCTCTCCACCCGCTGCCTTTGTCAAACGTCCCTGAAACTGAACCTGGCTAAACGTCTGGTGTATCAGTTCCAAGTCTTCCGATTTTAAAACCGTGGGAATTCTTCCTTTGTCCTTCCCAGGCCCTACCACTTTCCCACCATCCCGGGACACACACTCTAAAACCTGGTATAATTCATGAAGCAAAAAAAAACGGTGGAGAATATCACGATCAAGAGTGTTGCAGTATGGTTATACTACATTAGAAAAACAACTTCTTCTGGCACCTCTTTTGCTTGCCACCACAATGACAGGAAAGTAAAGGAGTTCTGTTTAATGTAACGCACTGGCTCCTTCCAATGAGCCACAAATGAGTTGGGCAACAGGATCCATGTTAAAGACCACAGGGCTGATAGGATTCCTGATACTACTCTCCTGGTGCGCGCGCTACAAGATTGGACAAGCACACCCTGGAAGACAGTTGCAAGTATACTTAACCCCAGCAACATGCCTTGACTCCAAGACAAGGTATAGAGGGAGGCAATAGCCCTCCCAAGCTCACTCTCAAAGTCCAATTCTTGTTGATTTAAGCCAAACATGGCTGCAGTTAGGCAATATCTTTAAATAAAACCAAATTATAAATATATGAATTTTAAGTTCTTTTATTTAATATTTAGCCAAGTTGATAGAAAACAGAACTGAGAAGCCTCCAGCTCCCAGTTCCTTCCCTATATACACATGTTAAAAGCTAAAATAAAATATAATATAAGCTTATGGTGCAGGCTTGAATGATGTTTGGTGTAAACTTTACAGCAGGATCGCGGAATCCTTACTCAATGATTCCGTGCCAGTTCTGATCCTCAACAGTTCCGCGCCAGTTCCATTTTGAATCCCAATTGAACCGCGAAACTCCCAGGCACCCATTCCATTCCATTCTCGATTCGGATCCAAATCAAATCTCGAAACTACCCATTTTACTCGTTTTCCGTTTTGTTCTGACTTGGACGCCCATCTTGCTCCTTGGCCTACTCCAAGCTCCAGCCCCTTAGGCGTCCTTGCCAGAACCAACGCCCCCTCCTCCTCCATACATACAGACACAGCCTGCCCTGTCTTACCAAAGATCAGGGCAATGTGATGCTGAGGATAGACCTCAACCGTCACACTCACTACAGGAAATCCCTGTATAAACAGAATCACTGCCCTTGAGGAGCAACTTGCCAGTGCCTTATCCCACCTTAAGAAGCTTGAGCAGCGCCCTCACAGTTTCCCCCATATGAAAAAATTCACTCCTGGAGAAGGAAACATCAATACTTTTTGTATGTTTATGAAGCTGTCATGTGTGACTCAACTGATACACAAAAAGTTCATTACATTATTCACTGTCTAGGCCGCCTAGGACAAGAAATGACAGTTCCTTACCTAAACCCTTCGCTCACTTGGGTAGAGGTGAAGAAGGCACTTGTGGCTGAATTTGTATCTAAGTAGAGTCTTCTCAGGGAAAAAAGGCCTTTATGCGCCTTAGCATGTATCAGGATGAACCATTTCTTGCTTTTGCTGATCAGTTTTAACTAACTGCACAAATGTTAACAACCTCTAACATGCTCACCCTGGATGATGCTATCGTTGCCCTGCTAACTGAGTTAGCTTCTCAGCCCTCTCTAGCTAGACATTTTATCTCAGTGAAACGCCATTTCCAAAATATCCATAATCTAAAAGGAATCGTTAATAGATGTTGCTGATTTCCATTCATATGCCACAAATAAGGAAGATGAGGAGATCCATCTAGCTCTCACTATCAAAGAGTTACCAAAAGTTGATCAATTGAGACCTGCTCCCTCTGCGCAACCTAAAAAGTTTACCACTCCATCATATGAATCAAACCTTGTAAGGTAGTAACAACCATCCATCCAAACCAGCTCACTAAAGCTGCTCTGCCTACCCCTCCAGCTAAGCTGGTAAAGGAGTTCCCTAAGGCTACTAACTCTCTTGAGGCCATCTCTCCTACCTCCATTGTGGCCTTTCCAGTTGTTGAGAATACCCTTGGGGACGAATATGAGGGGGGTTATGATGATTTTGGCTACTACATACTTGGAGCCCCCGCAGAGGTAGAGGTTCCTGATCACCTGAACGCTGGAGGAGTAGATGAGACCACCATCCCTGAGGAAAAGTACCTCAGTCAAACCCTAGGGTGTCCACAAGTTATTGACACTGCCAGAGATGGTGATCAATTCTTAGCTGGCTTGATTCAACCTCTTCAGTGTGTTCATCCCTTATGAAACATCATGAATAACTACCATGAGACTGCTAAAAAACTCACCTCCACCTTACGCTCAAGGAGGTTTTAGCTTTGTCGCCTAACTTTGGAGGGACTCTCATTAAGGTTGAAGCAGTATTCAAAAGGTCCATATCTTGGCCATCTTGGACACTGGCTCCACAGTCAACGTGATCTCCACTAAGCTAATCAAGAAGATAAAGTTAGCGCCTGACTTGGAGTATATGCAAGAGTTTGGAACTGCTGGCCCAAACAACACCTGAGCTATTGGGGCCTACTCTTCCCTTCCCATTCGAGTTGGGAAGCTTCTTTTAACAGCACCTGCTGTGGCTTTAGATAACAACGCATACGCTATGCTCATCGGCACTCAGTTTATGATTGAGTATTAGGGAATAAATTTAACCTGAAGCAAGGTTACCTCTCGTTACTCAGCTATGATGTTCCGTTAGTCCTAACCAATAAGGAGCCCAGTAAGCACTTTACTCTTACCTTGTTGAATACCCCCTCTCAGCAATACCTTTGTCATATAAAACTTCTGAGCGCAACACAAAGAAGTTGTCTGATTCAGTGGATGCTAAAAAAGGTATCTCTTTTTATGTTGCAGATGAGGTCGTTATCAAGCCTGGTGAACAACGAGTAGTTGACACAAAAATCACGCTTCATATCCCACGCCACTGTTTGTTGCACCTCGTTAGTATTGATGGCGTCAGTCCCTTGGAGCCTCGGGTATTGCCTGATATTCTTGACCCAGCCTACCAGAAGCCCATTACGCTGCTGTTGGGGAACCTCACCTCAAAAGCTATAGTTGTGAAAATTCCAGGAGATTGGCAGAGGATTGTTAGTCCCTGTGGAAGATATTGAACAGATTCACTCCATTGGCTCCATGATAGATATGGGCCTGACAACGGATAACCTGGTGTGCTTTTCCCAATGTCCATATTTCGGACGAGCTGACCCCAGACAGGCTGGAAAAAAGTTCATACTCTCCTTGATGACTATAGTAACATATTCCCAAAATCAGATAACGATTATGGTCACATGAAAGGCTGGTGCCATTCCATTGATGTGGGTGATGCCCATCCCATTAAGTCAAAACCCTACCGCAAGTCCAAGGTAGTGGAACAGCAAATAGGACAGAACTTCAGCAGTTAAAAAATGTGGGGTTGTTAGTTTCTTCACAAAGCCCATGGTCTTCCCCTCTCTTGCTAATAAAAAAGAAGAATGGAGGACTTAAGATAGTCATGGATTACTGCAGGTTAAATAACCTCACAAAAAAGGATAGCTATCCTCTTCCAAGTATTGACGATGTCTTGGCCCAACTCTTAGGCTCTAATTTTTTTTTCTGCCATGGACTTAGCTAGTGGCTATTGGCGAATGGACCTTTCTCCTCAAGATCAGGAGAAATGCGCTCTTATCTGTAGTGAAGGTCTCTTCCAACCCATTCAATTACCTCAAGGGTTGTGCAACGCACATGCCTCTTTCCAGCGTGCAATGGATCATATTTTACGGGACCTCAAGTTGACTTGTGACATTGTCTATCTTGATGACATCACGGTGTTCTCAAAAACCTTTAATGAACATCTTGATCATTTGAAGGAGGTGTTTCAACAGTTACATCAGTATAATATAAAGTTGAAGCCCTCAAAGTGTACCTTCTTCCAAAGGTAACTTAATTTTCTTGGTCACTCCATTTCTCAAGAGGAAATTAACCCATGAAGGACAAGGTTGAAGCCATTTCAAAGATGCAAGACCCTAAAATCTTCGGTATATTCAGATATTTCTAGGGATGATGGGGTATTACCATCATCTCATCCCTAAGTTCACTCAACTCAGTGATCCCCTTGTCCGCTTATTGACCAAGAACACTCCTTTTCAGTGGGGTGTAGAACACAAGGATGATTTTGAGACACTGAAGCAAATGCTGCAACAACGTCCTATTCTATGGTACTCAGATAATAATAAACCCTTCATTTTATTCACTGATTCTTCGGACTATGCCGTTGGGGCATCTTAGCCCAGTTGGATGAAAACGGTATAGATCATCTTGTCTCCTACTTTAGTAAGATTGTGTCAAAGGCTGAACGAAACTACAGCGTTGTGGAAAAGGAGTGCCTTGCTGTTCTGTTGGCTGTAAATCACTACCGCCCTTTCCTATATGGAACTACCTTCACTGTAGTTACTGACCACGCATCTCTAAAGTGGTTACAGAATATGAATTATCTGACTGGTCGGCTAGCTAGAGGGGCTCTAAAGCTCCAGCCTTATGACATGAAGATTGAATACTGTGCTGGAACCTGTAACTTGAATGTTGATGGGTTGACTCGGCTACCAGTCCTTTACTTGGATTACAGTGAGGCAGAGAGGTTACATGACCTTTTAATGACCCCCTAGTGGATGGGAAGATGAGGATGAGCCTGTTCAAAAGATGTTAGCCTGGCACTCCTGTAACACTAAAGTTAAAGATGGGAAGTTGTATAAGCGGGTGGGGACAAAATGGCTACCTTACCTTTGGCCCTCAGAACGTGTACCTGCTATTTTAGAGGCACATTATATCCTAGATCATGGAAGGACAATGAAAACCTATGAATGGATTAAGGATCGGTTTTATTAGGATGGAATGATGAAATCTATCGTTGATGTTTTGGAAGCCTGCCTTACTTGTAAGAAGCAATCTAGCTTCAAGTCTAGATACCAATACCAACCAACTACCCCGCAACAACTGTTCCACACCATCAGCTTAGATGTAATAGGTCCTTTTACTCAGTCTACTAGTGGGAACAGCTTTATCCTAGTAGCTATTGACCACGTCACTAAGTGGGTTGAAGCCGTGGCTCTCCTTCTCAAATAGCTAAGGCCACCGCCACCTTTTTACATCAACACATCTTCACTCATCATGGTTGCCCCAAGTACTGCTCTGTGATAATGGCAAGAACTTCACCTCCAGAGTAGTTAAACTTCTGGACACTTCTATGGGAGCACAACAAGTCTTCTCATCTCTGTATAGCCCCACCACTAATGGAACAGTGGAAAGAGAAAATGGAACCTTGGATCCATTCTGCGAAAGCTGGCCTCATCTGATCCTCTTCATTGGGATCAATACTTGCATAGTGCTCTTATGGCATACCGGATCAGCTACTACCAGATTTTGAAAATTTCTCCATTCCGTGTCTTGTATGGATGGGAACCAGGCATACCTGCCCTCTTAGCTAAGGATTTGTTCTCTTCTAGAGTTGAGGAACCAGGTAAAGTCATGAGAAGATTGGCTCATTTCTTAAAAAACTCCAATCTGAAGCTATGACCAATTTAGCCAAAACAGTAACAAAAGAAGGGCAGGCTGCAAATGAGTCCCAAACCCCCTTACCCACTTTCCAAGTTTCTGACAAAGTGTTGTACTACCATAACTGCATCACCCCTAGAAGCGGTAAACTTGGAACAATCTGGGAGGGTCCTTTTACCATCATCTACAAGAGAGGAAATGAGTACTCTATCAAAAATCTAGCTACTGGTATCACTATGAATTGCGTAAATGGCCGTTCCTTCAACCCTACTTGTCCCCCAACATTCTTAAGGGGGGTGCTATCAGACATTTACCTTTGCAGACTAAAAATAAGAATGCTGTAGGTTGAGTTCCACCAAAAAATGGAAATGTCAGCCATTTGCGATATTCAAATATTAAAAAGAGTTTGTTAAATAATAGTAAAGCTGCAAAAGTCAATGAAATCAGCCAAAATTCCCTGGCCAATTCTTGGTGGAACCCCGTTAATCAGGGAAACAACAGTTTGAAACATTATGGGCACTAGTATAAACATCAGCTGGTTGGATTACTCTGACCTCACCACAGACCTTGGGGGAATTATTGGAAAGCACTCTCCTGACCCCAAAGAAGTCCTCCAACGCACCTGCGCGGGGACCCCCCCCCCCCCTTTCATAGGCTTGGTAGGGGTTTCTCAAGTTACAATAAATTTCTCAGGTGGTGATTGGCTCAAATTTATAAAAATGTTACCTCACAGGTATGTTTGGGCTAATTAGAATTCCTCTTCCTTCATTCCACTGCCCTGAAGTGAGTTCCCAAGCTATGATACGTTATTCCTGCATATTTCCTAATTTGGACTTGTGTAAGTTATTCCAAACATATTCCAAATTCCCCTTTGACCCTCGAAATTACTTTAAATACTAGATAGTCAGAGGTCAAGGGCTATTGTTTTCCCTTTTATTGCAAGCATAAAAAACATAAAAACCCAATTTTTATTAGCGCTTCATTTTTAATTTAAATTTAATATAAAAAATTCGTGGAAACCAGCCGGTGTAAAGCACCAGCGAGCAAAAAACAGCTGGTTTCTCACATATATACACAATGCAGGCAGAGTGCCACCATTTTTATGAGATAATGAATTAAATTAAAAGGAGATGCATAATGGTTTAGTAAGTGCTGACAAGGGCAGGTTGCTTTTGAAACCTTTCTGCCAGCCCTAATACTGAAGGCAATAAACATTAATTATTTAAAACTTGCCTGCTTATTGACATCCAAAATGTTGATGGAGTGTTCACGCTTCCTGATACTATGGCAGCTTCAGGCTATTTTTTTGCCATTACTTATCTTAGTAACAAGGAAAGTCTGACAGGGACACGCAGGGCTTTAGGCCCTGCAGCCAAGAAATTTAATTTCAGGCTCATCCTGTTAATCTAATAAATTGAACAAGAGGCGTTTATACTTAATTTTCTTGATCTTTTAGAAATTAGTATTGGCACAGCATCCAATACCACTAAGTTGGCATTGGCAATGAACTCATTGGCCTCTGATATTCAGGAGTTAGTTATGCAAAAGCTGAAAAAAGACAGTGTATCCTACCCTAACGCTAAAAATTTCTCATCAAGGAGTTCAGCGGAGCTGAAAGGATAACCACTCAGAAGATTTAATTCCACAATATCTTTACTAATAAATATCTGCCTATAAAAGTGTTTGCAAAGCGTTTCTATATATAGGCAAAAAAACTATCTGGGACTAACATTTAAAAATGACAACGCTCAGATTGCGTTGCGCAATTCCTGTAAGCCCTATAATGAATTTTATGGGGTGCTGATACAAGTTTTAAACGAGGAGCTATATAACAAATATGGTAAATAATTTCCGTTGATGTGCCATTAGTTTTAAGACGCCTAACCAAAGTCCGTGAGAGCCTCATGACCAACCTAACTGGGAAACGCACTAACCAGGAAATTAGCACAGCTTCATTTTCCTCATTACCATAGGCCTGATTTTATCAGGTTATCTTATATCTTTGCAGAACTCTAGGCCTTTATGCAAATCATTGTCCTAATTTATGTTTTCAACTGTAGGTTCATTTGGTGAACCTTGAGAATAGGGCGGACTTTGTGAAAAGTCAGGGCAGAGTGGAACTGAGTGTTTCTACCTCCTCCTCTACAAAAATTCCTGGTAAGAAATATTTTCGCCTCCTTCTAAATTAAATCAAGGGGTGCCAGTAACACGCAACCCATACCAGTTCAGCTAGTTACTGCAGATTAGATATTAGTGTTTACCAATCACCTACAGAAGAATTTCAAGTCTAAGTGGTGCCAAATTATGTACCAAAGCCTTATGTTCATTTTTTAGAACTATAAGGGCTTCCCATTTTCTCTGAAACTATCCCCCAAATTGGACGGAATACACAGGGCTATACCCCTCAAGAGCTTGATGGATTACAGCACACTTCTAGGTATGGATATTTAAATAGTTTAAGCAGAGCTGAAACTTTGAATGTCTTTACAATAAATACAGTAAATTCTTATTTCAGAATGCACTTATATCGATATTTCAGTGAGTAAGCTTAAAGTCCACACAATTGTTGACATTGGGGCAACAGTTAGTATTGTTTCAAATAAACTATTAAAGAGACTGGGACTCACCCCTTTTGCCTCATGATGCTGATGTTCTGACCCCCATTTTGTCCGCCATGGTCTGCCATTTTTAGCAGGCGACAAAAAAAATCCCCAAAGTTACTTTTTCTATCTGTTATGACTTCCTAGGCTAATAGCCAAGGTGTCATATTGGAATTTTTTGACTAAGATAACCCCTTTGTTTGGCTTACCACAAATAAGAATACTTGGATGTCCCACCTTTTGGGTTAGGCAAAACTAATAATAAAAATGACTGGTCCTCACCATAAACATAGATCATCAGAAAATCTATGGTATTGTGGGGCCTCAGACCAAGACTTTTGAAGGAGCATACAGTGCATTGCCGCTGAAATTCAGCTCAATGGTCATATCTTCTCCTGCCATTGTATTCCCTAATCAAAACTAAAATTTTCCTACTGAAATCTCATTTATGAGGACTCATGGAGTCAAAGCCAATTTTGAGGAGAATACTTTGGAAATCCTTGGATGAACCCTTCTGTTATTTTATAATTTGTAAGGATAAGGCCCCAACTCCTCAAAATCATGGTTTTTCAACCTAGTGTTCAAGGATAGTATAGTGCCCGTGGGTTATCAGTGGACTTGAGGCTTTACGCAGCGTTTACCCATCCAGATTACAAGATCTAGAGCTAATTTGCTATGTGTTAATCATAATTTAACTATTTGGGCAGGTCATTTAAATAGTGGTGGCAGAAGATAGTTTAAATTTTTTAAATGATTTTATGAAGAAATTTTTGCGCCGTTTTTTAGTACTAGATGGTCCCAACCAATTTTTGCGCCGTTTTGTTACTCCAATCTGGAGCCTGTCACCATTACTGGGATTATCCTCTCTGATTAGAGAGAAAATCAGATAATATTAACTAATTTCTATGTGCACTCTATTAAAATTAAGCAATACCAGATTGTCGCTTTAGTGCATATAATACCAGTTGAAGAAGTCCAAAATATCTATGATTATGGTCATTTTGATGAGCTAGGCCTTTAAGGCATAGTTGATCAATCAGTCTATTCTTTAGTACCTAAAGAGAATTTCTCAGGTTAACAGTGGAAGAGAAAGTCTAAGATTTGTTTTTTCTGAAAAGTACAGTGTTATATTTGCAAAGTATGACTGTGACTTGGCCTGTGCATATCATGTGCTACACCATATCAATACTGGTAATCCTCTGATAATTTACCTCCATCCCATTAGATATTCAAAGGTGGCGGATGAAGTCATTAACACTGAAATTACTCAGCTAGTGCAACACGGAATGTTAGTGCCCTCCAATAGTCTATGGGCATTCCAGTTGTTAATTATAAAGAATAAGGACAGTTCTAACCGCGTAGTAATAGTTTACCAAAAGCTTAACAATATCACTAGAAAGGATTTTTATCCTTTACCACAGATTGATGACCTAGACTGCTTGGATGGCGCACAATGCTTTTCAGTCATGTATTTAATTTCTAGCTACTGACAGATAGAGATGGCCAAGAAGGAATAGGAAAAATGCACCATGATCATGGCATAGGGTCTCTATTAGCCTACTAGAATGCTGAAAGGGCTGTGCTTGCCTCAGCGACCTTTCAGTGAGCTATGGATAATATCCTAGGCGGATTGAAATTTCCTGCATCCTATTTTATTGAGTTGGGGTTAACGTTTTTTCCAGAACGTTTAATGATCATATAAATCACCTAGAAAAGGTTTTCCGCTGGCTCGCCAAGGCCAATCTTAAGATCAAGCCATGTAAGTATAATATTTTCCATGAGAATCTAATTTTTTGGGGTTCATCATTGATAATCATGGCTTGCAGCCCCAGCCAGAAAATGTTTACTATTAAAAGCATGGTGTGACTAATTAGCAAGCATGACGTTAAAGTGTTTCTTGGAATTATTAGCTATTACCACCAGTTTGTAGAAAATTTAAGTAAATAAGTGAACTGCTGTTTCACCTTCTCAAGAACAGATTATCTTTGAGTGGACATAAAACTGCCAGTTATCCTTTGATAAACTTAGGCTCCACCTCACCCAAGCGCCACTGTTGAAATACTATAATTTGTGAACTTTATATTATTCAAATGGACGCCTCTATCACACCCATTGAGACAGTATTATCAAAATTTGATTTGGACAGAAATGATTACCCCATGGCTTAATTCAGCCAGACGTTAAAAACACAGTATTGAAGCTTTTGAACCTAAGAAAGTGTACCTGGAAGTATTTACACGTGTAAACAATTTTGGGTTTACATCCACAGTTTGCATTTCACTGTGGTAACTGATCATGCCTATCTTCGCTGACCACAGAATTTGAAAGAGCTAGAAGAGAGGCTGTTCTATGGTCTGTGAGATTACAAGCCTACATACACAAAATTAGCACTGTCTCAGCATAAATCATCATTACACCAATGGGTATCTTGAGTGCCTACTGTAGCCTTAGCGGCCAATCTGGCTGAGGATTTGTTCAAAAACATACTAACACAAAGCTATGACCAAGAATCAGCGGAAGTTCAGAGCTCCTTAGAGAAACTAAAGAAGAGAGCCGTTGTTCAAGATATTAAGCTTTACCAGATCATCAATGATTAACAACTTTAAATATTAAAAAAATGGAGTGAACCAATATTATTATTGGGGACCACAAGGTGAAGGGCATGGATCTTTTAAGAAGATGTTTGAGCTGTTAAAAAGCACCACTATTGAGAAACAATGATTTTGACATTTATGAGACCCTACATTTTTGCAAGGAATCCAAGTGGATGGCCCTTACAGGAAAGCCACCTATTATCAATTTGTTAAAACCAATTATGCTTGGCAAATCATTTCTGTTGATGTGGTGGGCTTTCTGTACGATACACCTGGTCATTTGAATTTATAAATGTGGCATAAATTACCTCACCAAGTGGGTGAACCAAAGTGGATAGAGACTTAGGTACCATGACTATCTAAGTTAAAAAAAGAAAATTATCTATTGCATCAGATGCCCCAAGTTTCTTTTGATAATTAATGGGATTAATTTAACATTCAAATAATTCCAACTTTAAAGACATGATGTGTATATGTGAGGTATTGTCTACACCCTATCACCCTAATGCCAATGGCACCATTGAGCGAGTAGATGGTACCCTCATTGGATTTTACATAAGATATATATGGGCAAGGCATCCAGATGAAACCTTTTCTTGCCTTCCACCATCTTTGCCTATTGAATCTCGTTTCAATTGGCAATGAGACATTCTCTGTTCTCCTTACTTTATGTGAAAAAACTGGCACTTTCCCCAATCTTAATATTAATGTTTATTAATAAAATGCAGGTCCTCATAGCTATTTGAAGAAGCTTAGAACCTTGTTTTAATTACAGAGCAGAGCGTACTCTAATGTGCTGTCTCAAAAATTAAGATCTTAGGAACGTGATAACAAGGGCTGGCAGCTTTTACCACACCTTTTTGTTGGAGAATAAGGTTTTGTAATATGACAACTATGGGTTTGGATGGACTAGCAGTTGGAGAACATATGGAAGGGCCCTTTTGAGATTATTGAGAAAGTATTTACTGATTACTACACTCTTAATGATACCATTAAAGGTCACCTTACTAACTGGGTGCATGCTAAGTTGCTCAAGAAATATCAATAACGTTCTGGCCTAATGGCCTCAAGATCTCAATGAATTTTCTGATCCCCACTCATCTTTGTTCCATGGTTAATCAAGTGGAGGAGAATGTTAGTATCAGCTTGACTAACCATCTGATACTACTATTAACTATTTATTTATATTTTAGCTAATATTTTAGATGCAGGGTTCGTCTAACTATTATGAATTATCTAGCCTTGTGGCCCATGACTTATATGTAGTCACTAAAGTCGTAATAAATATCAATGATAGTTCTCTTGAGGCCATTCATTAATATGATTTACATTGGTCATTAAAATTTTGAATACTCACTAGTCTAAATTTGTTCCTTATATATTAATCACTGAAGCTGTGGCCTTTGTGTCCCTAATAACCATTATATTATTTTGATACTAACTTGCACTGACCAGCATAAAATAATTGATTAAAAGGTCTTATTATAATTATGGCCATCTGCGCAAATTTCAATGGCAATTGGCATATCGACTTTTGGAAAGACCTGATCCTAATCATTTGTTTTTCTGACCTTAATTGGATATCACGCCTCTATTATTCCATGACTAAGTGATGCTTGGTAGTCAGAAATCCCATCAATAGGATTTTGGTAGATGAGAAGAGCATATCTGAGGTGGATATCCATTTGAAGGGAGAACTTTTTCAAAGGGAGCTACATCCAGTCTACCCTAAAGAGTACTAGTAGTGAACCTGAAATTCACTAAAAGATACTACAGTGTACTTATATATTAAACAAAAGAATAACATTGATAAAAAGGTTTATTATATCTTTGTGTTAACCAGGTTATTGTCCTCAAATGGTACATAATTGCCTTGTTTGAGAATACCTGTGCACTTATAATACAATGTCCCAGCACCTATTTTGACATTTATGTTGACTAAAATTGACTTTCAGAATTTGATAAAACTAGAACTCAATTTTAGTAGTGGCCTGAATGCTAATATCATTCTTTCTCCTGACCGCTGTAGATTTACATGTGTTCCAGCTTTGTCTGTGAAGAATTTTCTGGATATGGTTAATTGAAGGTTGAAAAAAGCTTGCCAGTTTTTATTGGCTGTGTGACTTTGTAAGATGTCTGACAACGAACGCCATGGTCGCCTCATAATACCTTATGTAAATCTCCATTTATGTATGCCTGATAAATTATATAATAAACCAGGCTGAAAGAAGGGTCAATTTGTGATTTAAAAAGTTTAAATTCATGTAAGAAAGTTTATACTATGTTTTTAACACTTTTAGATGAAAATTAAAAAAGGCTTGATAAACCCACAAGCCCTCCTCCAGCCTTTTTAGATCCAGAAATTAAGATGTACCTTCATGTTGTCCTGGAGGGTGGTATCAGAGCACTCAGTGATCTCTCTATCACTTGTCTTCATCTCATTATTTCTATTTCTTCTGGCAGTTTCTGCCTGGTTCTAGTCCTTAGCATTCATATTAAGTTGTGTATATAGTTTGAGTGAGCAACACTTTGTAAATTGTCAGCACTTGCAATTGATTTGAATATAAATCAGATAGTTTTAAGGTAAATAGTGCTTTAAGAATTAGCTCCTGCTTGCATAGTTAAGAGGATAGTTTAGCAATATATCTTCAATAGCGCCATGTAACTTGTGATACTTTACTTGGTTGAAAGATCATAGAGCACAACAATGAATATGGCACTCTCTTTCCGCCTGGCATAACTTTCTGAGAAATTTACACAGTTAACAAAAAGTAAATTCTTAATTGCCCACCATAGTATTACTCCTATGTTATCAGATTCCCCACTGGCTGCCCCAGTGTGGGGCAGCCATAAACTCCCCCCACCACTTTCCATCTAACAGGAAAATGTGCTTGGACTGGCATACCCAGTCACATCATGCCCCTGGGATAATTCGTTCCTCTAAATGATCTTGAAACCCACCTCACTCAAACCCAAATGGTACCCTGCTGCCCCCTGGTACTCCCCCGATGCAACATGCATTTAACCTCTGGATCAACTATGGGAAACTGTTCCCCTACCACGAACAAGCCATTATTGAAATGTCTCAGGTGCTAATGCATCCCACCAGTTTTATTAACTTCTTCCCCTATAAGGGGTACTTTGATCTCAGCTTCACATGTGAAGCCAATGCTGACACTGCAGCAACTGTGCCCCTGGTTTTCCAGGGCACCCCTCTCCCCAAAACTCGGACCCAGCTCCCAGTGGATACCACTTTGGTGGTCCAGTTCGCTGGTTTGCCCAACCACTTTCCCCTGAAGATCTCCACCAGGAGCTGATGGAAGGTTTGGAAGCCTACAGCTCCAACCACATCCTGCAATTTGTGGTCCAAAACTGGGCCACACGCCTAGCTGGGCTTCAGGTGTACGCCATGATCAGCCCCAATTCAAGTAAAATTGCCCTGTCAATTCCCCCTCACGCTGTTATCCTCTCCACCACCGACCATCCATTCTGGGCCTGCATCAAGGGTGAACGGACGATATATCTGCTATGTTTTAGCTGAACCAATCAAAACGCAAATGCCCATCCCTAGCCGCTTCCAACAGTGCTGTTTTCTTTTCCGTTGACCTCCAAACTGCCACTCCATCCTGCTCCACCTTTGGTATGGAGCGCGATCCTACCTCCCCTCCCCCAAAGACTTTTGCTGCTGCTGCTCCTGCAGCCACCAATCAGCCTCCTCCTCGCCCCAGTGCCACAAACGCTCTATCCAATCAAACACAATATTGGACCCCAGTTCAATCCCAGGCATCCTCCAACGAACCAACCAAACCATAGGAATATGCTGACTCCCCAATTCAAGTAAACCAAAATCCTTGGGACTTATTGACCAAAATTGACAAGTCCAGGAATAAAAATGAGAACTTCAATATAAAAATTGAGCAATTTGTGTATTTGAAGATAATGAGGAACTACCCCCTCACTTATATGCCCCCAGAAAAATGCTGAAACGTTCCGCGGTAACCACCAGCTGGCTGTTGAAGCAATGACTAAGCCAGATTGTTGCCCTTTCTGCAAAGCTGCCACCAAATCAGTGGCGATTTTTGTAGGAGGAATTCCTCCTCCTAATATTCACTCCAAATCCAATAAGGTACAAAAAGACATTGTGATCAAAGCCCACAAAGAAGCAATTGATGCCATTCAACGTGTGGAAGAGGTAGCACGTAATCCCAAATCAAAGATTACCTGCACCAATATTTTCACGTTCAAAAAACTACCCAATGCACGCATGAAAGCTGAACTAGCTTTAACAAATTACATTGAGACCTTTATATATATTAGATGTCTTAATACCACACCGATCTTTAGAAATATAGCTCCACATCCTGCTGATGCCCGACGCCCCTGCTCTCCGCCATAGCCTTTGCCATGCTTTGGGATAAAGACGTTACTTAGGATGAGCCCCTGACCCCCCCCCTTCCGCCATGATGGGATAAGCAGTTCCCGCTGTACCACCTGGTTGGTTGAGTTTGCGTTATGTGTGTGTTGTCTACTCATTTTGGGCAGTTCGTTTGTTTTTATTTTTGGTAAGGATTTAATTTTAGGTCTTAAGTTTATGTAATGTCCATCTCCTGGTCATCTTATCTCTGTTAAATAAAAAACAATGAATATGGCTCTTTTATCTCTTCTGGGATTTTTTCCCTTTAATGATTATAAAATTGTTCCATATGCAAGCATTAAAAAAGCTCAAAATCACTTCTTTTGAAGCTTTTGGACAACCTTACATGAACTAACTCTCCAACGATATTTACCAGGTAAAAAATATTGATAATTGAGTTTGGCCACCATACAATATTGACTTTTAGTAATAATACCCCAGTGCCATATAGACCTCATCAATACCCTAGGCCACTTCGCCCAATTTCTGTGTCTCTCAGCAGATCTTTTGCCATTGATCTGCTGTCAAATATTCCATTGATATTTCTACCTTGAAATTTAGATATCACGGTTTTAATCGCCATTTGACCCTAAATTTGATGGATCATCTCCTATCAGCTTGTTTAATGAATAACTAATTCCCTAACTAGTTTCTCTCCTGTTGGTAAAAAATTAGCTGATTCCACCATAAACATTCCCTCTGTCAAGCTTCAACATGTCCTGAGGAAGATGCACAAAACCTTTGGTATATTGATGACCATCCACACAGAGGCATGGAGAACCTATTGAGGGCAAAAAATGGAAAGCCCAAAGAAGCTAAGGCTCAATGGAGAAGGCTGACAAATGTATTACATTCCAAAGGTCCCAGAATATATTTGAGGTGTTGTATGTTGGAAAGGGCAGACGATGCAATGTAAATTCTTGGTCACACTGTTGATTTAACTCTTCCTTCTTCAGAGGAACTTAAATTTATATATTTACATTTACAACAGATATCAACGATGTAAGTACTAAATTATACTCAGCAGATCTGAAGAATATACATCTAATGATGTGCCTATTATTTACCTAACATACACGTTTATTTTACATCGATGAGTCCCCCCTCAGGTTGGGACCATCTAGTACTAAAAAAATACACGTTTATTTTTTATTATATTGTTTTTATAAAGATATACCTGACTGATTGAAATTCTACCTGTGATGATCTTTCCCTGTTATAATCCCAAGTGCAACATTCTGATGCTCACTACAGGGAACACTTTCAAAAATACCATAGAAGAAACCAATTGGTATATACAAGACTTCAGCAGCTTCCTTATTGGCTTTGAGGGCAAGCACCCCCTCAACCCTAGGACCTAGAAGAATCCAACTAGGACCACTTCAACCTCAGTAGTTTGGATAACAAGGAGAATGATGCTCATGCTATGGAGCTCATCCTCATAGGACTGATAGCCTCCCAGTCTCTAAGTCATATGTCTAATGTAACCCACCAAACATGTCAAGTAATTCGTGGAGTGTCTCCTTTACAGATTCTGTCTCTCCAATGATGCTTTCAACAAAGCCTGTTTAGGGATTCTTAGAAGTTACAAGAATCAGGTTTGTTGGTATGCAAACTAACTTTATTTTAGTAAATGACAATGTATGCCATAATTAAGAAGATTGATAAAAGCAATAAATATTTGAAATAATCGCCCATAGCATACTCATTCTATCCTCTAGGCCATGTGGATCCTAGCTTGATAGCACACTTGAGATTAGTGGATAGGTAAATTTGCGGACTATCAAAACCAAGACATTAGTTGCTAGTGGACTGACTGAAAGGCACCTTTTGGGAGGTCCACGCTGGTAGTTTTACACAATCAGAACCAGGCAGGAAAAGCCAATCATCAAGAAGATGAACTTGCTAACCAGCTGAATGGCAATAAGGCCTGCATCATTGGAAAAATATTGACCACTTCAGAGCATAAGAACTATGGGTAGGAGATGTAGCCCATTATCGTGGCAAGGTTGAGGATAATTGAGATCAGAGTTGGAGCGTCATGCAATTTATAGCCACTGACCAAGAAGCCCAAGCTCAGATGGGCCTTACCATTAAACAGTTGGTAGAAGTGTTGGACCTCTAGTGCAATTGCCTCTTATGAGAGGTGATCAATCACCACAAACGAAAAGATGACCTTGAGCCAAACTTGAGGCTGTCCAGTACAGGCTCAGTGCCCTCAAAAGAACTTTATATGGTGTCATTTAATCATCTAGCAGTCTATACTAGGAATTAAGCTAATTGACCGACCTTGCACAAGCAGAAACCCTGAAAATCACACACCTCACTTAAAAATATTGCATTAAAAGCCAGGCTTTCAACTGTAAAGCTAAATCTTTCAAAGGTCAAGCAATCTATAGAGCATGAGAGCCAATACTTCTTTACCAAACTAAACCAGATTTGATCTGAAATCAGGGGTGAACTCTGTATATGTTGTCAGGTCCTCTCATCAGAAACTAAGAGGAAATCTTCTTTTATACACAAATTTATCTCTATGGACCCTTAATCTAAAGGTGACAAGGCGCTCATTGGTTAAAATACTCTGGAGGTTCTGAACTTGCTGACCACTCCTGAGAGGTTGACTCAAATTGTTAATCCTGAAACCTATATATGCGCCTTTCTGACTGCCCAGCAAGATGCGATGACAATAACTCGCCCTGCACCAACTGCTGTCCCATCAACTCTAACTCAATTTTAACTTTATTTTGTGAAATGGCAACACCAACATCCCACTCGCGCCATAAGTCCTTATTTGAGCAACAAAGGAGCCTGTGATACCATATCAAACTCCCTAGTTTTCCAAAGTTTGACAAAAAGGGAAATATAAACACCTTCTTATTGCTATTTAAGATAAGCATGGATGTCGTGAACAACAAGTTAATCTAGCCATGTGAATAAACTCATTGGATCCCTGAAATTCAAGAGCTGGTGATGCCTGAAAATTAGCAAGATTAGACTGTCTACTAGAACGCGAAGGATTATCTTTATAAGGAAGTTTGGAGGAGCTGATATGATGATTAACAGGAAGACCGCCTTTCTCAACATTTCCAATAAAAATAATGGACAAATCTTAGTGGTTGCCAATCACTTCTAACTTGAGGCGCAGGTGCTATACATTTTATAGTTTTGAACAGCTACAATGCGCAGATCGCCTTATAAAATGCTTGCAAGTCATAAAAAGAGCTGTACAAGTTCATGCTAATCATATTAGATGAAAAGTATATTTTATCACAGATGGTGAACTACTTAAGCCATTGTGCTGCGACCTTTAACTCAACCAATAAGGGGTATTGTGATGATCAAGAAAATCAATCAAAGCCTCCCCAGCAGGATACCAAAAAACCACATGACTACTTTCAGACTTTTAAGAACTGACATCTGACACATCACATGCTAACTATATGGCTTGAAATGTCACTAAATTAGCCAATGTATTACCAAGGGTTTAAATCTAAGGTGCAGCACATGGGAGCAGCAGATACCAATAATTAAGGAAGGTTTGGACAGAAAAGAAATGGGCCTTATAATTCCCCCAGAGGCCAAAATATTTCTTATAGAATCGCATGACACCACAATTACCTGACTCTTTAATCCTTAATTTCTGGTGACATTTTGGTGGTTACCACCTTCTCACGCGGAGAAAGAAAATAGAACATGACACAAATGTTATTACAACCCTACAAAGCAGCTATAGCAGTATAAATCACCAGTTGCCTCTGGTGATATACCAAAAACTAGAAAGGATAAATGTGGTAATACTCATTAGACAATCAAAGAAACCTAGTTATCAACTCTGCGAGGAGCTACAGTCCTACCTGAGCCATGCCAAAAATCTTGTTGTTCACCTAATATGCACTACTATTAACTTTTATTCCAAATGTAAATACACAGTTACTTTTGTATGTAAGGTCCATATCAGGGCTATAGTAGATTGTGGTGTGCCCGTCATTATCATATCAACTAAGTATCTAAGAAACTCAGACTATCACCATATAACAACTAATATAAAGAATATGGAATCACAGGGACCAACTCAATGACTTTGCTAAGGGCCTACAACGTAATGCTACTAAGGTTAAGCTCCATATTTTATTAGCACCCACAATTTTCCTACTAAAGATTCATTGTGATATTCTATTAGAAACTTTATTCTTAGGAACTTACAGTGTCAATACTAAATTTGAGAAAATAACCCAGCAATTCTTGGCTAGAAACTCCTGATGTACTACAGAAGTGGAGGTCAGTAGATTGTGAACTAAGCTTTACTATTCATAAACCTAGCCTTTAAGGACGAGATTGTATCCATTCTTCATCAAAATGGGCGCGTTTAAACCAAATACTTACTGCATCAAATCTTTGAATTGGAAGGCATTTCGCTGAGGGATGGACGCACCTGACTAGCCCACTCAGCCACTGGGGCATAGTAAATGCAGTAAAATGCTAAAATACAGTCAGGACTATATAGTAATGTGTTTACTCTACAACTGAGCACAAAAGAACTGCTTTTAGCACCTAGAGGTAACCTCCTGATCATGATGATGTTAAAGTGTTATTAATAACCTTTACCCATATTGATCATGGTGAAACATCATCAAATCTTCGCCTTCCTTCATATTCTACAGATGGATGAAGTGCAAGCTGTTGGTGAGTTTGAGAGACTTTGGAAGCTCAGACTTGAAGAGGGGAGTTGCAAGGCTGTCTGCTCAATACTACCTCTTAGATCACTAGATGACCTGGCGAATATGAAAAGGACAAGCAATGGTTTAATTTGCCAAATAAGAATCCTTTGCGATGAATGACTTCAATCTGGGTTGTGAACAAGGATGTGCTCCATCATATTGACACTAGAAACCACCCACCAATTTTCCTCCAACCTATCTGTCAGGACTAAGAGGTTTAGACCACTTGTCCCTTTTTATTTGTAGTCCAGGAAACTGTAGGTAGTGCCTATAACTCTCCTGTTTCCAACGTGGTAGTGCATGGTGCACAGGGCAAACGCCAGGAAACTATTAGTTAGTAGTAAAGTCATTAAAGCCCAGCAGAGAGTGCTTAAGCAATATGAACTTTAGTTGAGGATAGTTATTATCAAAGGGAAACCCCAAACTGGAACAACGCGGTGCTTAGGGTGGGAATGTATAATTGATACAGGTTGGAGGGAACCTGGGAAGCCCAATGGTGCATGGGCAAAGAGACTTACAGTTGTCAAAATTAAATGGTTAGTGTTGCGCAAGACCTCCTCAAAGAGGTCCACGCACAGGTTTGTCCATGATAACATATTTAACAAATGTACTACACAAGGGGTTTTATTATAAGGAAATTCATCCAATGGGAGAGATTGGTCTCACCATGAGGAATTTAAGGAAATTCAGGAAAACAATCAATTGAAGGAAGCAGGTCTAAACTAAGGTGCACCAATAGGCGCACACTTCCATCAGACAATAAACTGTACTTAGTAATTGTCTGAACTCATATAATTGATTGTAGGAGCGACTGACCCAAGAAGGAAACTTCAAAACTGAATGGTTTTTGAGACCCAGTTAACCTAAAAACTAAACTAAACCGTTTTTATTTAATGCAAAGCTGGTTCGGTTTAATGCACCTGCTGTTATACAGGCTGAACTTCTCTTCCATCCCTAGGACCAACCTAGGCGTACCTCGCCTTCACACAGCGTTGATCCAAGGTATTCTTGAGGTCAGGGAGGCCATTAACTTCACCTTCTTAGCCTCCTGACATGCAGCTTTGTCCCTTGTATTAGTTCACATGATTATGTAATTTTCCAGACATGATATTACCCTCTCCTCCTTTTAGGGCTCCACCCCCCTCCAGGAGCTTGTTCCCGGGAGAAAGTTCTTGTGGGCTGGGGCCAACTTCATTGTGGCAACGGTTTGCTGTGATTGAGATCCGGTGGCCTTGGGAAAACGCTTTTGGAAAGCATCAATCAGGTCTTGGGCATGTACACAGTTGCACACTGATACCCAACTGTTTTCCACAGTGTCAAATCTGTAATGGATTGGGGGGCACATGATCCGTTCATTGGTTCAGATCAGGTGGAAGTCAATCCAAATGTGGCCCTAGTTCAATGGGCACCAAATTTGGTAGGTTCAGAGCTGGGCGAAATCGCCATCCCAAATCTAAATCACCTCCATGAAATGACGAAGGGCTTATGTGGGCATAGATGGTGATCCAAGGGATGGTGATTTTTCACTAATGATGTGGTGGTTGGGGTTCAGAGAAGCTTAACAAAATGAAGAGCCTGTCTTATAGTTGCAACATATTATTGAAGGGAAGACGCGGCAGCCCTGAAGGGCAGTTGTGTATGCTATGAGGAAATTAAAAACAAATAACTTTGCTATTCTCAGAATTTTAATAAAATTTATTTTAGTAAAAAAAGGAAAAAGAAGTCAGATTGGATCCAGGTCATGAGCTCCGCCAGTGAGCTCAGTGTGGCGTTGGCAGTTGTTCTCAGCCCTATCCTGGTCCCAGACCCTGCTACTAATATGCAGTATAATGGGAACAGTGGTCTGAGAATATGTGGCAACAACAAGTCATGGTGGTTGGGTTCGGGGATGGGCCTCTGTGGGCCTGTACCTAGTATGGTCAGTAACTTGGCTCCTAATGCCCAATTCTTTCATTGTGTATTGGCGCAAACCCATCCGTTACAAAATCCCTTCTAAAATACCAAATTCTCAAGCCTTCTTTTAACTTGGGTGGAGGCTACTATGCCTCCACTTCCAACTCTGGCGCCCTATCCACAAGATAAGCCTCAGGAGTCTCTGGTGGGGGCCCTCAAATAGCATCAATTTGCTCTCATGAAAGTCAGAGAAGATCTGAAATGAAGAAAGAAGATCTAGCTTGTATGAGGCATGGCCCACCTTTCTAACAACTCGGTAAGGGCCAATCCTCTTTGGTCCAAGCTTTTTGCATAGCTGCTTGATAGGGATGTTATGAGTATCAAGCATCATGAGATCCCTTTCTTTGTATGCTTGACCCACTCATCTCTTATCATCAGCGTTCTCCTCATATAATTGCATTGCCGCCTCAAAACTTGTGGAAACCCCCTGGTGTACTTTCTTGATAGATTTAGCAAAGTCCACTATCGCTTTAACTTCAGATCCACAGCTGAGATCCATGTTAAAGGTGGGGTTAAAACCATGGCTGTCGAAAAAAGGGGAACAACTGATAGAAGCATGCAAAATGTTGTTGTAGCTAAATTGGGTCATAGGAAGGTGAGGAACCCAATCTGAATAATCCATGGCGGTGTAACACCGCAGAAACTATTCTAAGCACTGGTTTACTCATTCAGTCTGCCCATCTGATTGGGGATGGTAGGCAGTTGAACAGCAGGGGAGAATCTGGAGAGTATTACACAACTCTTCTATAAAGACAGAGGTAAACTGGGGTCTCCGGTTACTGATAATCTCTTGGGGAACTCCATGGAGCGCAAACACATGTATGACGAAAAGTCTGGCCATCTCAGCCGCAGTTATTGTTGTTCTGCAAGTAATAAAGTGGGCGAACTTTGAAAAAACGGGCCACCACCATGATGGCATCATAACCATCAGAAACAGGTAATTCCACAATAAAATCCACCAATAGGGAAGTCCAGGGCCCTTCAGCCTTCTGACCTGGTACCAACAATCCCTCTAAAGGCTGTCAAGTTGGTTTTATTTGATTGCAGATCAAGCACTTTTTTACAATACTGCCCCACCTGAGCAGGTAAACCTTTCCAATTGTATGTACGTCAGATTAACTCCAAAGTCTTTATATTCCAGGATAACCAATGGTGATTCCGTCATAATGGTCTCGGATGATTCCCAGGTGAAATGGTCCAGAAGGAACCCATAGGCGCCCCTGAAACCACACCATCTCATTATTTACGTGATAACCCCTGTCCAGATCCTCCTGGTTCAGAGCGCTCTTAGCAAGTACCATAGTATATTTGGCTGATAACAGCTGAGAGATGTCTACCTTTCTGAACATACTGTATATTCCGCAATTTCTAAAGGTGCAAGCGCTGGCCTGTTGACCGTGGAAGGGGAAGTTGAGACACAATCTTACCCAGCGGAATCATCAACTGGGTGTTATGAACCTCTACCTCAAATTGAATCAGGAGTTAAAGCAGGGTTGCGGCTTAAAGCATCCGCCAAACCATTACTCTTGCCCTTGGTGAACTCATAAGAAAAGGCTAATTGGGCAAGGGTCTCATCCCAAAAAATCTGCCGTGGGGTTAAGACATGAGGTGCGCGATAGTACAAAAAGTCACAGTGATCTGTACATACGTTGAAAGGTTGGGAAGAGCCATGCAGGTGATGACGCCAATAAGTCAACGCCTCCACCACTGCTAGTAACTCTTTGTCATAAATGGCGTAGTTTAACTCTTGCAAAAACATTTTCCTAAAAATATCCTATTGGTTGCTCTATACCACCTTCTCCTACTTGTAAAAAAGGCAGCTGCTATGGCGAAGTTGGAGCATCAGTAAACACAATGAACTCCTTATCAGGATCTACATGGTGAAGGACGGACGTGTACAACAGGGTGCACTTTACTGCTTGGAAAGCATCCTCCAAAATGGGGTACCACTAAAGCACTTTTGCACTACTTGCCTTATACAAGGGCGCCGCCACCTCAGACAGGTTAGGAGTGAACTTCTTAAGGAACATACACGTCCCCAAAAAACTCCTCAATTTCTTGACTAAAGTTGCGGTTGGCCACTCACGAATTGCCTTCTCCTTGTCTGGAGTTATGTGTCCTTTGTCAAACATGACGTTGCCTGGAAGATGACCTGGGACTTTGAAAATCTACACTTGCTGATTTCCAGTGTAAGACTAACTGCTCTTAAATGCTCCACCACCTGCCGAAGGTGTACTTCATGGGACTCATTGTTAGGGGAAAATACCAAAATGTCATCCATATAAGTTACCACGCATACCCCAGCAGGTCCCCCAAAGCGCATCAATATGACGTTGAAAGGTAGCAGGGGCATTTTTAAGCCCAAAGGGCATAACCTGAAATTGGAAAGTTCCTTTTCTGGTACAGAATGTGGTCAACCACTACTGGCCCTTCTTGATATGGATCAGATTAACTCGTTTAAACAATCCATCTTGGAGAAGAATCGCGCCTTTCGCCAAATAGCATGCAATCTGAGAGTATAGGGGGATGGGATATAAGTCTGGTACAGTTACGTTGTTAAGACTCCCATAGTCTACACATGGGCGTAAGGTAACATTGGCCTTCTCAATAAAAAGAAGTGGGGAACACACAGTGGAGGTTCTCTGAAAAATAGCACCTTTGGCTAACTGCTCCTTAACCCACACATCTATTGCCTCTTAATCCCGGACAGTTAGTGGATAAATGGGGGAGGATATTCATACCAGATCCACAGTGAGCTTGAACTCGCGATCAAACTCTGAATGATCAGGTAGTGCATTAGCTGAAGCTTCATCAAACGAATAATTCAACCCCTCCAAACAGGAAGGTAGGAGAACCTCCACAGATGGCTTCAACAACGGGGAAAGACTGAGAGTGTGAATAAAAGCCCAATGGGGCAAATTTATCTTAAAGTTGGCTTCAGCCAAAGGAACAGCCAACTTGTGACCCTTCTTTAACATTAAGGACAGGGTATCTCTCTTTCAAGTTCTCCCTGACGTCAAACTTTCACCACCACTCTATACCCAAAATGATGGGTACAAGAGGTTTTTGATAGCTTGGAAGTGGTCAGACAAATGATATGTACCAACTTGATAGTCCACTATCCCCAAGATTTTCAGCATAAGAATACCTTAGGACGCCCCTCCATTAGCCATAACACCTGGTACATAACTTAGCTCAAGGTAGTCAGCTAGGTTTTGGTCCATATAATTCTCAGAGGCTCCAGTATCCAACAAGATAACAGGGCTTTATTTCCCGGAAGGGGATGAAAGGGTAGCAGTCAGTAGAAAATAACCTGAATGATCTCTATTAGTAGCAAAAAATGCCAACGGTTCATTACCAAACTCATCTTCAGGGATGTCCACACCCCCAGGGTACGTTTTTGAATCATAGAATGGAGAGGGATAATTGGCCCCTCTTACTGCTGAGTTCACAAATCCCAATAAATCTTCTGCAGTTGTATAAACAATCTCATATCTAAAGAGTAGTTTAATTCCACTTCCTGAGTCCTGCGGATCATGGTAGAGGACAGTGGGGTTCTCAGGGTGAATCTCTTTAATGGGATGGGGTCTTTTCCTTTTTTTAGTACTAGATGGTCCCAACCCAAGGGGGGGATTCATCGATGTGGGATGGGGTCTTTTCCAAAGCCGTAAAATACTAAGGTTCAGTGGTAGTTATGGCAACGCCGTTATAAAACACGTTTTTAGTCATTACTGACCCTATTTCCATCTTGGCAATGTATTGTCCAACGTTATCTAAGGCTATCAACCCCAGGCCCCCCTTCAAGGATATCGCCTGCACCATTCAAATATGGTTCCAAGGAAAACCCAATTCATTTGAAGTTGTTTTTATTGTTTTTGTTGGAAAGTCGGTGAATTTTGACTTCCATATTGCAAAGCATCTTTACCTAACGGGTAAGAGCAAGAAGGGTGGGTACTTTTCAGTTGAAGGTAGCAAAAATAAAGCCAAGATGCTCCAACCTTTGGGAAAAAGAGGAAACAGTAGTGAGACCTATTGCAGCTGAGGCCAACAGCTGGCGCACACCATTTGCGCTCTGTGAAAGTCCCACATGCGAAAGTTCATGCAAATAAGAACAAAGGGTTGGTTAACTAATATAAAGAGTTTGTCTATAACTCTCCTGTTTCCGACGTGGTAGTGCATGGTGCACAGGGCAAACGCCAGGAAACTAGTAGTTAGTAGTAAAGTCATTAAAGCCCAGCAGAGAGTGCTTAAGCAATAATAACTTAAGTTGAGGATAGTTATTATCAAAGGGAAACCCCAAACTGGAACAACGCGGTGCTTAGGGTGGGAATGTATAATTGATACAGGTTGGAGGGAACCTGGGCAGCCCAATGGTGCATGGGCAGAGAGACTTACAGTTGTCAAAATTAAATGGTTAGTGTTGCGCAAGACCTCCTCAAAGAGGTCCACGCACAGGTTTGTCCACGATAACATATTTAACAAATGTACTACACAAGGGGTTTTATTATAAGGAAATTCATCCAATGGGAGAGATTGGTCTCACCATGAGGAATTTAAGGAAATTCAGGAAAACAATCAATTGAAGGAAGCAGGTCTAAACGAAGGTGCACCAATAGGCGCACACTTCCATCAGGCATTAAACTGTACATGGTAATTGACCAAACTCAAGTAATTAATTGTAGATGTGGCTGACCCAAGCTAAAAATTTCGAAAAGTGAATGGGTTTTAAGACTCATTCACTTAAAAACTAAACTAAACTGTTCGTATTTATTGCAAAGCTGGTTTGATTTAACGCACCTGCTGTTATACAGGCTAAACTTCTCTTTCATCCCCTAGGACCAACCTGGGCATACCTCGCCTTCACATAGCGTTGATCCAATGTATGCTTGAGGTCAGGGAGGCCATTCAACTTCACCTTCTTGGCCTCCTGACATGCAGCTTTGTCACAAAAATTATTCCCCATGATTATATCATTTTCCAGCCATGACAGAAACATGAAGTTCCTAAGTGCTGGATTATAAATTTTTCCTTTGTCTTGGCCATAAAGTCTTCACTCAGGATAAGTTCCTTTCGTGGTAAATCTCGACTATCATTTTATCTCTAAATAATTAGAGATAAGCCAATTTAGCTTAAAAATGGCAAAAGAGAAGGGTATTTTTATTTGATTAGCATCAAAATTATAAGGAATATCAGTGTGGATTTTTAGGTAAACTCCAAGCGGCACAAGCTAAGATCAATACTTGTTGCCAATTAGGGATTCTGCACCAGGTGGTCATCTCAGCTGAAATGGATTCACTCGCCGCATGTATTGGGTTTATACCTCAAGATTAGGAGGCTTTGGGGGAGTAATAGTATGCTGCATAAGTTAGTGTTGTTCCCCAATATCTGAAGGTTGTGAGTTTTATTGGGGATTATTCCTGATAAATGTTTTGACTATTTTGTCAGATTGGTATCAATTTCCTTTAACTGATACATCCAAATCTCAAAATTTGGGTAAGATCATAACAATGCCCCCTCTAGCTCTTGGCGTAGGGGGAAAACGTATGGAGAAAGTGACTATGTAAGCGATTTACTATGGTACTTTGAACAACATCTAAAATTGAGCGTTAGTTGCCCCACTTATAATTTCTTTGTAGGGCCCTGACCAGTTGGTGCCCAATTTGTTATCACGACCTCCAGGCTGACGGTGGTAAAAAGGACTAGGTCACCTGGTTAGAAGGTATGCATATGTTCATGTTTGTCATTAAACCAAATTGTTTCTCTACTAGAAGTAGCAGGTAAGTTCTTAAAAGCCAGGGCCTAAAGTCAGATAATTTCATTGGAAATACTTTGCATAGTGACTTCAGGGACTTTGGGGAAGGCTTGATTGAACATAGCCTGCACTTTAGAAAGCATAAATGGATTTCTTCTGTACAACACTTGGAAGGGCGACATCTTAATTATTTGGTGATAGACGATTCTATAGGCCAGAATTGCAATAGGCAAATATTGAGTCCAATAAAGGGAATCATTCATAGTCATTTTCCGGAGGGTTGCAGTTAGAGTACCATTTGCCCACTCTACCATTCCATTGGTTGCAGTATGGTAGGGGGTGGAAAATACTTGAGTGGATCCCATCAGTTCGGTTAAATTATTCACCAGTGAAAATTGAAAATTTTGCTCGTTATCTGAGAGAATTATGTTAGGTCACTAATGCTGGGTGATATTCTGATTATATAAAACGTGGCAGTAACATTTGAAGAAGCAGAGGACAGTGATACAGCTTATATTCACTTAGTCAAATGATCCACTGCTAGGAGGAGGAACCAATGACCATTACAGGCTCGAGGACAGGTCCCACAACATCAATACCAATAGTATGGAAGGGTTCACATGGTGGAACCACTCAGATGTTGAGACTGGGAGTAGGTCCAGCTTGACTTTTACATACCAGGAAGGACTCTATTACATCTTGGATGGAAACAAGCATTCTTTCCCAGTAGCATTGAGTCTTGAGCCTCTGGTATATTTCTGAATTCCTCCGTGGTCAGCTTGCTAATCTTCCTCTAATATGATGTTGGTCTGAGCTAAGAGTCATATATATAAAAAATTATTTGAGGTGGGTCGACCTTGGAACAAATATACCACACTGAGAAGTTTTCTAGCCAGTACAGGCTTTGAACTCAAATCCTGCACTTAGGGTGGAAGCAGTTTTAGCTGCTCGGCTAACCACCCTTTAAGAGTCATATATAGGACAACCATTTTTGATATATGAGTTTGTATAGTTTACTATTTTTAACTTGGAGGTTCACCAATTTTTGGTAATTCCTTTTTGAAGAATCAGAGATTCATCTTTCCATAAATTTGGATTGTGTTATGAGGTCGCAGAGTCAATCCTCATCAGGATCAGTTAGAGTTTATATGGGAGCCTGTATAAGCCATCCAAATTTTGGTGGATGGGCCCTGGTTGATGAATAATGGAAAAAATTGTAGTTTTGAAGCTTTAACGCCCATTGGGATAACCTCCCTTCAGGACCCTTTATTTGTTGGAGCCATCATAAAGAATTATGGCCAGTAATTAAAGTAAAATTATTCCCATATAAATAGGGTAAGCAATGCTTAATAGTTAGTAGTACCACCAAGCATTCACGTTCCATAACGCTATAGTTGCATTTGGCTCTAGTTAAGGTCTTGCTATAATAGGCGATTTGATGGTCCACTAAGTTTTTAATTTGCTGACATAATATAGCTCTGATAGCTATATCACTAGCATCAGAAAAAAGTTAGAAATGGTTTACTGAAATTATGATGTAAAAGTACTGGATAATGAGATAGAAATATGAATAATAGGGCAAAGGCCCGATGTTGCTCTTCTTTTCATTGTAGGTACATACCCTTTTTCAATAGAAAATCTAGAGGCTCAGAGGTGTCAGCAAAATATGGAATAATTGGCAATTATATCCAGCCATCTTTAAAAACCTGTTTGACTTATAAGGATTTAGGTGGGGACATCTTATAAATTGCCATAACCTTATTTTTCATTGGGGAAATTCCAGTTTTACCTACCTTATGGCCCAAAAAATCCATTTTGTACTGAAAGAAGGAGCATTTTGATGGCTTTAGTTTTAACTAAATTTTACATAGCCGCTGGGAACTTTCTGGAGATGATATATGTATTTATTAAAAGTTCTTGAAAAATGATAATATTGTCAATATAAACTAGCACACATGAACGTTTCATTTCACCCAAAATTCTGCACACAGTGCGTTGGAAAAAATCAGGGGCATTACATAACCCCTGCAGCATTTGATTGGCTTTATAGTCCTTCACTTGAAATGAGGGCACATATTTTGCAATCTTCCGGTGAAAAATCAATTTGCCAGTACCCGACTGGTGAGATCCATAGCTGAAAAATACTGGGAACCCAATATCAAATGTAATGAATCATCAATGCATGGCAGTGGATAGCTATCATTTTGTGTGATAGAATTAAGGTGGCAATAATCCATGACAACACGGTGTCCACCATCCTTTTTCCATAGCACTTTTGTAACAAATTAGAAAAAAGATGATATTCCTTTCTAAGGGTGGTTAGCCGAGCAGGTAAAACTGCTTCCACCCTAAGTGCAGGTTTTGAGTTTGAAACCTGTACTGGCTAGAAAAATTCTCAGTGTGGTATATTTGTCCCAAGGTCAACCCACCTTGAATAGTTAAAAAGATATTCCTTTCTCCTGGGACATACTTCTCTTTAAATAACAGTTGAACGTGCCACTGGGGGGTTAATGGTCAAACGACGTAAATTGACACTGGGGTGCATTTTCACCTGAAGAGGAACTGCTATTGCTGGGAGATACGTGAGGGTAAAGAGCGTCCATCTGACTTTGTAATTTGTTGATCTCTTCAATAATTGATTCAACCAATTATGGGTGGCACAAAGAGCCAATATGGTGGCAACAAGCGGGGTTAACTGCCAAATTTTTTAGCTTAATATTTGAATCACAAAGTTTGAGTTGCATTGTTTAATGGCCATAATTCTTTGTTAATACCACGTATCACAGTGAGTATTTACAAAACAAAGTTAAGGCATTCCTAATCCAGAGAGGGATCTAACGCTGAATTTTTATTGCCCATTATATAATAGTTGTACCATTAACTCATGGGAAACCTGGCAGGGGCACCAGTTTTGTTGGGACTAAAGGGTTTAGACCACTTGCCCTTTATTTTGTAGGCAGGAAACCCTAAGTTCCTGGATGCTAGTGTCAGCATTACATTTTTTGGGCTGTTTTGAGGTCTGAAGGTGGGCTCAAAGCTAAAAATTTGTAAAAAGGGTTGCACCAGGATTTAGACTGAGCTGATTAAGCGAGCTGAGGCCAAAAAGAAAATTGAATAATGGATTTAATATCAAATATTTTATTAGATAAAATGTGTCAATATTTATAGGGTGCATAGGGTCATGGTGCCTCATAGATCTTTGTGGCCTCATACGTTCAGGATCTTTCATGGGCTTCCAGATTGACCACCTTTTTGGCACCCTCATTGTATTTCATCGCCCCCATGACTGATTTGGTGGAAACTCCGCCTCACCTGATTCAGTAAGTGGATATGAGACTCCTGAAGTCGTCTCCATTGATCCTCAAACGCCGGTGGATTACTGATTAAGTTTGGGATCAGTGCCATTAGGATAAGGCCTCATTTGAATAGGCTCAAGAGTCAATTCATTGCGGCTCAATTTGGAAGTTAAAAATTCTATTTTTTTCATCTCAAATCCTGACAACGCCCCCCTCAAGATTTTGTTGGAGGGGGGTATAGGGCCAAAGGAACCGGCCATGCACCCTATTAACCATAGGCCCCTGGTTGACATCAGCAATATGGTACTCTGACTTTACCATATAAAAGCCCTTATAAGGTCCAGATTAAGGAACGTCTAGCTTATTATGTTGACCTCTAGATCAAAGGTGATACAAGAGAACAAGGTTACCTAATATGAAAGTTGGTAAGGAGAGTCAGCCGAGATTAAATTGGGAAGTCTCTCTTCCTGTAATGGTGACAATGCTTTGTGTGGCTTAGGCTTAAAGCCAGACAATTTCATCAGTAAGGCCCTCAGTTAATTTAGTGTTTTCAGGTGTAGAGGTCTCGAGCAATGGATGGATGCTACTTGGTAGCTGAGATGCACGCCCATATATGGCTTCAAATGGGGACAGCTTGACGATTCAGTGGTAGCTTATCCTGTAGGCAAGAAAAGCGCTGGGTAGGTAGTGTATCCAGAAAGCAGGATCGAGGCGGCCATCTCTTGTTAAATGAGGATAAGAGTTCCGTTAGCACGTTCTACCGCCCCATTAGTTGATGGGTGGTAAGGGTCAGAGAAGCTCTGAGTAATGCCAAATAGCGATGTAAGTTCTTGTACTACCTGTGAAGTAAAATCAACCCGTTATCCAAAAGTAAGGTTTGGGGGCACCCATGCTGGGTTAAAACCTATCAGACAAGGGAGAGAGCTGTGGCTTTGGCAGTGGCAGCTGGGATTAAAATTGCTTCAACCACTTAGTTAAGTGGTCTACGACTAGGATAATATACTTATAGCCATGCAACCCAGTGGGAAAAGGGCCCATTACATCAATGCTAATGACATTGAAGGGTCCTGTCGTGGTGATGACTAAGTGTTGAAATCAAGGATTGGCTCAGTCTTGGGATTGGCAAGTCATACATGCCTCTAAGTCTTCTTGGATGATTTTCAACATACAGTCCCAGTATAATCATGACTTCATCCATTTGTGGTTCATCTTAACTGCCCCGTGTCTCACAGTAGAATGGCCCTCTAGAATAACATCTGTTCAGAAAGAGGTGCAGACATAAGGGAGCCACTTCTTATTGACCTTCTTGTAGAGAAGCCCATCCTTAATTTGTTTGTCTCAAGTCATCCTTCGGAGTTCAGCTTGGACCTCAGGAGTTTTTTACTTCCATTTCTCCGGTTGACCTATTAAATCATACAGCTGGTCCTCCTTGGGGGTCAAAGCTGCTAGCACTGGAATCCTGGAGAGGTTGTCAGCGTTTTGGTAAATTGCGCCTGCACGATGGATAATGGTGAAATCATAGCTCTGCAGTCATAAGGCCCACCTAAATAATCGGTCATCTGGGTTCTTCATTTTCTTGAGCCACTGGAGTGAGGAGTGGTCTGCAACAATGGTATAGTGAGTATCATAGAGACAAGGCCAAAAATGCTTGATGGCTAGCAAGTCAGCCAGGCACCCCCTTTCAGTAACGCTGTAATTTCTGTTCGGCTTTACTCATTGTCTTACTAAAATAGGCCTCGTGATGGTCAACTTGATTTTCATCATGTTGGGATAGGATAGCCCCAACGGCAACATCACTTGCATCCATAAACAACAAGAAAAATTGGTTGAAATGCGGGTGGACTTGAATGGTTTTAGTACATAGAGCAGTTCTCAAGGCTTTAAAAGCCTGTTCTTATTCAGGCCGCCATTCAAACGGCACATTCTTCTGCAGGAGGTAGAATAGTGGCTCAGCCATTTTGGCAAACTGGGGGATAAACTGATGATAATAGCCCACCATGCCTAGAAACACCTGGAAATCCCTTAAGCTTTGGGGCGTAACATTCTCTCTATGGCATCGACTTTGTCTGGTATAGGTTGGACGCCATCCTTGGAAACTTTGTGTCCCTAAACTCCAATTCTGATTGGAAGAAGGAGCACTCTGAAAATTTAATGTATAGAAGCCTTTCAGAGCTAATTGAAGACTTCCCTGAGATGCTTGATGTGTCCATTAAAGGTTTGTGACAAAACAAAAACAAATTTTTTAGGTAGACGAGGAAGCATGAAAACTTGATTTTTACAAGGATCCCGTCCATGGCACGTTGAAAAATGTCTAAGGCGTTTTAAAGGCCCTGGGGGCATCCTTTTGGGCTCTAATAGTCATTTGTTGGCTATTAGAGTGACTTGGCTCAATCTTCAGGGGCGAGATCAACTTTTTTAATATCCGCTGGCAAGGTCCATGGCAGAAAAGTACTGTTCTATCAAGCAGACAGAGGGAATTATCAATTCAGGACAGAGAATAACTGTCCTTTCTGGTGATGGAGTTGATTCGCTGGTAGTCCATCACCACCCAGTGGCTGCTGTCCTTCTTCTGAACCAGCAGAAAAGGAGAGGCCCAAGCGCTGTGCGATGGTGCTAGGAGTCTGGCATCAAGTAGTTGTTTGAGTTCCACCGTCACCTGGGCCTCTTCAACCTTGCTTTTTTGGTAAGGCCAGGACCAGAAGGGTGGAGCGTCCCCAGTTTCCACATGATGTAGAACTCCATTCATTCTTCCAAAGTTGTAGGTCGAAGCTGAAAATAGGCTGAATACTTCTCCAACAACTCTTGAACCTTTTCTTGTTAGTCATTTAAAAGGTCCTTTCCGATACTGGTGTTGACCAGGCTGACCAAGGGAGGCGTCTCTAAGCTAAAATCCCTTAAGTCCCCAATACAGGCATCAGCAATAACCTCCACCGCTAAAAGGCAGACATAGGTGGTGAGACTGGATGAACCTACTATTTTTAGGTTTGTCAGTAAGGTTGGCCAACAACACTGATATAGATCCGGCATATGAAGGATTTAGGATCCCTGGGCAGGTTAGCACCTCTTTTGTGGACGGGTTTTCTAGGCCTCAAATTTCCATTAGGTATCCAAAGTGGATTTTAACATGGACCCAGGTGTCAGCAATGACTTGGGACTTCGGAAGTATTGTAGTAGCCCTAGGTAAATAGATCGGCATGCCCTCTTGCCCATCAACAGCAGGAGGGGGCAATTAGACTTGAGAGCCCCTAATGTGATATTCAAGCTGATCGATTCAATCTTCACTATCCATCAAACAGGAATGAGCTTTGACCTCTGTCTTAGATTCACAAGAGATTTTGAATATCAGAGGGACTTGATGCCCTAATAGGGATAGAAAGCCGCCATCATAATGGATTACTGCCGAATAGTCTCAAAGGACTGAGTCCCATGGAGCAGGTATTACTAGGGATATCTATCATGACAGCGGGGGTGTTTACAGCAAGCTTCCTAAACCGTAACAGTAGAGAGGAATAAGCTCCTATAGATTTGGTACATTTGTGGACAGCTGTGCCATACTCCATATAGTGTGGAAAATTCATTGCAATCTTGACGTGCTTTATTAACTTAGATGATATAACGTTCACTGGGAGCTACTGTCGACTATGGCAAGGACTGAGATTTTATGAACTCAAATTGTGACATGGGTAACCAAACTTCCAAACTGGGGTGGTAGCATGGGAACATGGGAGTGTTATAATAAGAAAAGTAAGCATTATCAATTTCTTTATCATCATTAAAAACCAAAACTTCTTCTCTAAGTACAATAGCTCCACATTTGTTCAAGATTATGAGGATTCTTGAGGTGGGGTAGGGATGTCAGTATGGAGCGCCTCGTCCTTCATGCTAACGGCCCTTATCCCGCCTCCTCAGCAATTCATGTCCAGCAGTCCTTGACACTGTGTCTGAAACCATTACAGTAGGTGCATCGAGGCCAAGGATTCTTCTGGTTTTTGACCACTTGGACTTGAGGACAGTTAGGGGGACCTGTAGATGTAGCCTTAGAGTATAGAGTCGATGCAGGAATTTTGTTAAGTGATTCCTTTATTTCCCAGATACAGTAACTCTATCCTTCTGCCCAATCAAATGCATTGAACCTCAGGTTATGATCCCAAAGCAGAAATGACAGCGGTAATAGCATCATCCCAGGTGATATAATTGGTAGTGACTAAGGGTTGTGCTTAGGCATAAAAAACGGCTGGCAAACTCCATGAGGCTTTCTCCTTTATTCAGTTGGATACCCATGAACGATTGTTTTTGGTTGGCCAGGGTTTGATTGCTGTTGAACTCTTGGATTAAGGCTTTATGTACCTGTTCCCAGGTATTGCACTCCTTCAAATAAGGGTAATGATCTCCTGGGAAGTGCTATCTAAGCAGGAGTGGATATGCTTTACCTTCTGCCAGTTGGTGGCCTCCTCCATAAAACATTCATATGCATAAATGAAGGAGACAAAGCTTTCCTGACTGGGGGTAAACCTTTATTAAAACTAGGTTTAAAGTTAGTTACAAGAGGAGTGAAGAGGTTGTTAATACCAGGGATGGCTGCTGGCTCCAAGATCTCAGTCTCTGCATAGTTGCGGGGGTCCTGATGGTCTAGCCGTTGCTGTAGGCCCTTAAGTCCTCTTGTATATCATCTCAATTTTGGTCGAGAGAGGAAATGAAAGCCTTATTTGCAACCTGTTCTTTTAGCGTTTGAATGTCGGCGCCCTGAAGAAGAAGCTGTTTTCAAGGGTGGTCAAATGAGTTCTAAACCCTCAACAAGTTTATTATAGCTGACGATGCGAGTATCAGTAAACTTGGTGAAGGCACTGAAGTTGTCCATTTCGTCTGAAAGTACCTCAATGGAGACTATAGGGTCAAGGGTGACTCCATCCACTTGGAGTATGCATCCCTGATCTACATTCCAAATGTGATTGCATAGGGCAGCCAAGGCTGTTATCACATCCTTCTGCCATGGGTCTTCAGGGCCATCAGGGGTAGGTGCTGAGGGACCTGGGGGCCCTTGAGGTCCACGGGTACCCTCTGGTCCTTTAGTTCCATCACGCCCTTTAGAAGCCTTCAGGACCCCTAGGCCCTTTAGGACCTTCACTCCTGGATGAGTAGTCACAAGAGGACAGCATCCAATAGTGTTGTTGCAGGGTCTATACCAGATCTTTGACTTAGAGGAGGTGCTGATTCCAAGTTGCCTCAAGAAGTTAGGTGTTCCGATGCAACTGATCCTCAAGATAACCAGAGATCCCGCTATCTAACACCACAATTTGATCAGACCTTGTTGATCATTTGGCAGTTATCAATAATGGCCTCACAGTTGTCATGGAAAAAGAAGGAGGCTGCGTTATAGAAATTGACAATGTGAGAGTGTAAGGCCTGGGTGAGCCCCAGTTGTCAGGAGACTTCTTGATGGTACAACCTAACTAGTTGGAGTAGGTGATGAATAGCTGGGTGAACAAAGATAATCAAGTAGCGTTCAGACCCCAGGGCAAGTTTTTCTGCTAAAAGATGGCTGAGGCATGAGAGCAGCTAGAACGAGAACCCATGGGGTAGATGCCATTTATTAATTGTTGGACAACATTATTAAGGTTCTCATACTGAAGTTGTTACTAACTTCAATAGAGGGCAGGGAGAACTGGAATGTGGCCCAGAATTCTAAACTCTCAGGCATGAGGGTGGTACATCATATTGCAAAATACTTACCAATTGAGAAACGCTTCTTAACTGACCAGCAGATTTATCTTCAGGCTTCTAGTATTCTTCATTGTTTGTGATAGATTTTTTCACTTAGGACAGACCAGAGCCCCCTGTAGTGAGCACCACATCTGTTGGCATTATAGTTCTTTAAACTTTTGCCAAGGTCCAAAGGTGGTCTCAAAGCTGAAAATTCGCAATAAGAGTCTCACCAGGATTCAAACTGAGCCAATTAAATGAGCGGAGGTCAAAAAGAAAATGGAAGAATGGCTTGACTACTGGATATTTTATTAGGTTAAAATGTGTCAATAAATATAGGGTGCGTAGGGACATGGTGCCTCAAGGATCTTCATGGCCCCATTCATTCAGGATCTTTCATGGCCTTCTGGATTAATCGCCTGTTTGGCACCCTCATTGTATTTTATCGACTCCATGACCAGATTGGTGGAAACTCCGCCTCACATGATTCAGGAAGTAGGGATGAGACTCCTGAAGTCATCTTCATTGATCCCCAAACTCCGGTGGATTCTTGACAGAGTTTGGGATCAGTAACAATAGGATAAGGCCCCATTTGAATAGGTTTGAGAGTCAATTCACTGTAGATCAATTTGGAAAGGATAAATTTGATTTGATTTTCATCTCAAATCCTGACAACTAGAGTATAAGTTTTTTTCCTTATCCAGAAAGTCTTCACTCAGGATATATTCCTTAAGTGGTAAATCTTAACTATTAAATTCGTCCTTAAATAATTATTTTAGTCCAATTTAGCTTAAAAATGGCAAAAGAGAGCGTAAACTTTTTTTCTTGGCATCAAAATTATAAAGGAGACCAGGGAGATTTTTTTGTAAGTTCTCAAGCGGTCCAAGCTAAGATCTATACTTGTTACCAATAGGGGATTCTGCAAAAGGCTGGTCATCTTGGTCAAACAAGATTTTCTTGCCAAATGGATTAGGTTTAAACCCTGAGATCATGAAGTTTTGGGGGAGCATTAGTCAGCTTCATAAGTCAGTGTTGATCCCCAATTTCTGAAAGCTGTAATTTGCATCAGGAATTATCCCCAATAAATGTTTGGGCTACTTTGTCAGATTGGGAACAATTCCCTTTAGCCTACACATCTGAATCTCCAATTTGGGTAGGAATTCTGACACTATCCATCAGCCCAAGGCAGTGGATGAAGTTATCAAAGAAGAAACTGATCAGCTGATCCAGAAGGATATACTGGTACCATACAAAAGCACATAGGTGTCACCTGTCTTTAATTACATAAAAATTGCTCTTATTTCATTGGGATCAAATACCAGAGGCTCAAAAAATATAATAAAGAAGTATTCTTGCCACCTACAAAAAATTGTTAATGCGTTTGACCTGTTAGACAGATCAAAATACTTCTCTGCATTGATCTTAATCTCTAGCTACTTGCAGATATAGTTGCCTGATGAACAGGAAAAATGCGCTATATTAAAAACTCAAGGCATGTTCCATCCACGCAAGTGCTGCAGGGGCTATGTAATGCTCCTGCTACTTTCCAACGGACCATGGTTATAGTATTGGTGGATTTAAAGGACAACTAAATCTTGGTATACTTAAATAATATGAACTTTTTGAGAGCATTCAGCAAGCACTTGCAATACCTGTAGTAATTTCCGCAAGCTTGCTGCCACAAACTAAAAATCAATTCTAATAAATCCAACTTTTTATTAGAACAACTTGAACACTTAGGCTTCATTACAAAAAAGAAGGGCTTAGGGCCTCAGCTGGCCAAAGTAGAGCCATCAAGAAAATGAAGATGCCAACTAGTAAGTGGGAAATCCAGGTCTTCCTAGGGATGGTCAGCTATAGCCAATACTTTATAGAGAACTTTAGCAAAATAGAAGAAACATTCTTTTAACTCTCAATAATGTGACTCAATTTGTTTGGATGATGAACTGTCAGCTAAAATTTTGACCTATTTTTACTTTCCTTGACCTTAGCGCCAGTACTCATTTATATAATTTTCTTAATTAATTGTGATCTAGACAGACGCATTACTCACCACCATAGGGGATGTGCTGTTTAAGCTTGATGACAGGGGATATAGCATCCTGTATTCTTTTGCAGCCAGACATATGACATTCAAGAGCGGAATTATACCATGACCAAGAAGGAATGCTTAGCAGTGATCTAAACATGCAAGCAATCTAGATTCTGATTCCAAGGAGTGCACTTCAATGTAATTCCCAACCACTTCTCCCTCAGATGGCTACAGAACCATAAGGAGCCAGAAAGATGACTAGTCCGCTGGGCGCAGAATTTACAAGTTCATAACTTCAGGATTCAACACTTTATTGGGGTGAAACACCAGAACGCTGATGGACTGTCGCAGCTACCTACTGTTGCATTGAACGCTAACATGGCAGATGGTCTCTAAAAATGCTGAGCAAGTAATCCATTAAAAAATTAGGTGAAGTACAATGTTCACTGGACTGACTGATGAGGGACACTGCCATTTATGACAAATTTTTTAAATTAATAGAAGGTTGCAAAAACCTTATACCATGACAACCAAGCATATGGATCTGATTCATGGGGCCCACAAAGCCATTGGTCATGGAGAGTTCAAGAATATTTAAGAACTAATGAAGAACACTACCACAAAAAATACATTTCACTTTAATATCCATGAGACCATTAGCTGCAGTAGGGAGTGTCAAGAGGAAGCGCTTTACTGTTAAAACAATAAGTATCAATTTGGTTTAGCTAAACTTTGCCTTCCAAACCATGTTGATTGATGTTGTGGAACTAACTGCAAGCTTTTGAAAGGTCAAATAAAACTTTGATGGCTATCAACCACCTTACAATTGGGTCAAGGCCAAACTGATTAGAGACCTGGGGCCATAACTGCTAAACTATTACTAGAAAATACCATTTATAAAACAGGTGCCCCTTATTTCTTCAATAGATAATGGATGATTTCTCCTCCCATGTGACTAACAAGCTAAAAAAATTAGCGTGATACCTGGTGTACTGTTGACTCCATATCCCCCTAAAACTAATGGTCTGGTGGAGCGGGTCAACGGTACTCAATTTAGTATCCTACAAAAATTGGCGTCAGGCAGACTTTTAAGTGAGACCTCTTATTTCCCTCCGCAGTCTTTTCATACAATGTCGCGTTCCATTCATCCATAACAATATTGTCATTTCAATTCCTGCCTGATGGAAAACCTGCACTGCCTTAGATCCTATATTCCTGTGTTTGTAGAGGGAATGACCCCAGCTGATACTTAGAGAACCTCACCCAGACACTAATTTAGCTCCAAACCAAGGCTTACTATAATGCTCAAGATAAGAAGATGAGATGTAGTGAGTGCAACAACTGGAATGACCACCCTTTGGTCAGCTTCAGAAAATGGTTAATATTCTCTACTATGATATCCATGGGTTTAGAAGGACAGATAAGCTTGAACATATCTGTAAGAGTCCATTTAAGATTATAGAGAAACCTTAACAAATACTTACACGCTCAAGGACCCTTTCAAAAGGCACATCATCTATAGAGTACATGCTAAATTCTAAAATGTGATTCTAGAAGGGCGCTAAAGTGCTAACCACTATTAAATAGTAACCCAACTGCAAGTTGCAGGCATATTGTTTATTGCTTATATAAAATCAAATGGAGGGTTATGTTGAGAATTTTATTTTGATATATTATATAATATTGACTCTAGTAATAATATTCCAATGCCCAAAGACCACACTTCTACCTAAGAACACCTTGCTACGCTGTATGTGTCCTTTGGAAGATTGATTCCCATCTATATTTCATTAGATATTCCGTTAATAGTTTCCAACCTGAAATCTATATATTACAAGTTTTCGCTGTCTGACCCTAAATTTTAACACATTATTTCCTATTAATTTATTGACCAAACTTTCAATGCCCCTAACCAGTTCCTCTCATGTTGATTAAAAAATTAATCTAGCTAATTTTTCTGAAAATCTTCTTAATGGTGGTTAGCCAAGCAGGTAAAACTGCTTCCACTTCTAGTGCAGGCTTTGAGTTTGAAACCTGTACTGGCTAGAAAACATTCTCGGTGTGGTATATTTGTCCCAAGGTCAACCCACCTCAAATAATTTTTTCTGAAATCCTTTTACCAGTCAATATTAATTATTCCCTGAGAAATATTTACCTAACCTTCTGCCTAAATATGATCAAACCCACGAAGCTCTTTAAAGAACCTATAAGTGGTATAAAATGGGATACCCCAGAAGGTTCAGGCACCGCTAAGAATGCTGACGCACTAATTACATTTAAAAGGCCTCAGCATATATTTTTGAGGAGACACACATTGGAAAGTGAAGATGCGGCAACACAATTCTACAGAGATATACTATCAGTATAATTATACAACTCTTAGAAAAACTAGGACTTACCTTCACAATGGGCCTTCAACGTTGGAATTATCAAATGAGACTACCATTAACTGAAAAATATACGGTTAATAAAGGTCAATATCTATCCTTTATAGCATTTACTTTGAGGTATACTGTCTTAATAAAGCTATACCCAATTAAGTGATAATCTACTGTACCAATCTTTCCTATTCTATTTATATTTTCAACAACCCCCATGAATGATGATTCCACAAGCGGCATCTAAAATGATCACACCACTTTAATCTCCACTTCATCTGGCCTAGATCTTGCTGCAGACCCCTCAAACCACTGGTAGTCCTCAATCTAGAGATGCTGGCATTTAAGCTGCACATGTATCATCAGATTGTGTGGGAGTGAACTAAACCATCCATAACTTCATCAACCCCCTTGAGCTGGTTCACAAAGATCCTATAGACACAGATGGAGCTACGCTCCTAACAAACTTTTCCAGAACAAATCCCCGCCTCTTTCCCTCTAAACCCCTAGCCATTTTAAAGGAAATGCGCCCCACTTTGGATTGCAAACTATTAGTTTAAACCAACTGACCTCACCTAATGGGGACCAAATTTTTTTAATATTGGTACTTTACACCATTACTTTCTCATTCAACCAATACAAACCTAAAATAAGATATTCTACGCTTAATAAAACTTGTCTCAATCCAGGATTGACCAAAAAAATGAATCAATTGGTGAGTTTAGGCCATGACCTTGCACCTAACTTAGCTGAACACATAATTATGGAGTGTGTTGTGGATGAACCAGCGCCCTCCTCCCAGTTAGCTGAAATTAATACCATTCTAGAAAGGTCATAGCAACCCAGGGAAGCCCAGTAAACCTCAAAACAGCGTAAAAGTTCACCACTAACTATTAGAGAACGCTAAAGCAAGGGGAACCCGTCAAACCTGACTACTCCACCCCCAAAGTTGTTTCTGTGATTGCAGCTCAAATAAAAAATAAACTCACCAAAATTTTAAAGGCCCTTAGCTCCAGCTATTTAGCTGGACAGGGTTATGTACCCCTTTAGATCAAGAAAGTTGAAAAACTTAAGCCTCAGCCCCTCACTCAGATCTCTGACCTAGGGCATACCCTGAACGAGAGATGGATGGCTACTGCTCCCCCTGCTTTTAAACGTCTTTCCTCCTTCTAATGCTTAACCCAAACCCAAACAAGTTTCAAAATCTGCATGTTTTTATATAAATAAAATCAAACTTTGTGCAGAATTTTAGAAATTTAAGAAGCTCTCTACCACGGTCCCCAATCCTGGCCCCCAACAGGTGGTGCACTCAGAAATCAACCTGGGTAAAAAACTTACCTAACAAAAGAAATTCAAACAAAAAGTTAAAAAGGAGGGTGAAAGCTAGGATCAAACTTGACACTCCATTCTGAAATTAAATATGAGAGATTCAGACATCCAGAATTCTGAAAACAACCTGAGAAGAGCTTGGGTTGTTTACTGATACTAACAAAGGGTTATTGGTGTTCAAAATGGTACTATATGGATTTGAAATAAGTAAATTGCTCCCTGATACCATTGTTCAGCTTAGCAGCTCTCCCACACATCCAAACATAAGACCCATCGCCCTGCTAATGGTAGGATGTTGATATTTCTTTCCTCATGTTTTTCATTAAATTTAAATAAATATTTATTAAACATATCCTTTTGAACATTTAATAAGTATAATGACAAAAATAAACTATATTCTGGGTTAGAGCCTTTCCAACCTCTCCTCTACCGCGCCTACCCAGAGCTCTCTGGAACCAGCGGTGCCTTGTGGACCATGGTTACCATTGTGGATCCTAATGTACCCATGAATGAAGCCAAGTCTTTCCTTGACACGCTGTGTTTTTTTAGAGAGATTGAGCAACTGTGGCTTGACAAAAATCTCTGGTGCCCATCTCATTAAATCTGACCCGTGAAGCTGCATTTATTACAAATATAAAGAAGAATATGCAGAAAACAGAGCACATAAAGCTCTCCATAGTATGCTTTAACTAATTCAATTTTCTTGTAGTACAAACATGGTTTATTGAGCTTTACTCTGAAGATTGCTTCTTAACTTTAAAGGAATCTCAGAATCCTTCCCCATCAACATCAACATACATGAGTAATTTAAAAGACCTCTATTTTGATGTGGAGTTCACCAATGCTTCGCTATCAGATGGTGCTGCTGCTCATAAAATTACCATTTTACAACTCACTCTTTGCATATTATTCACCCACTCCACTCTTGAGAGAACTTTATGAATCATTTTATCCAACTTGTGACCTTTTTAGACTCAAAATTGCTTAAGCTGTCACTCCATCTCGGGCTAGTATAGTTTTTATAGTGTTGTCAATCTATTTCAGTGTCCCCTCCTACAAAGCCCCTACTAAAAGGTCTCACGTTGCCAGTCATTGTTCATTACCCTTTCCTATGATAAATCAAAATATTGAGCACATCCTCGCGTGGCCGTCATTAGGGAATGCTCTGAGATTCTCTTACTAGATATTGATCAAGCACACCCCCATTGTTCATGGTGCAACGTCCTAGTCCTCCTTGACACCAGAGTTACTGCTTGCAAAAAGGTACTTTTAACCACCATTTAAGTTCCTAAAAAAGATCAAAAGCATTCCCACGTGGCATCAACGGCAATACTGCAGCCATTGACAGTAATACTTCTTAACTAGCTATCCATGTGTCCTTTCTCCAAGCTTTTGAAACTGCAAACCTTACTTTAGTTTTTGCTTACCTTTGCACCCTGGTTTCTCTTCCTGTGGGGGCTGTAAGTCCAGATGACTTGCCCCTCCATCTGGATCGTGAACAATTCCCTCAAAGACGTAAGAAAGGTCCTAAGCTTTCTTTGGAGACCCTCTCCTATATCAGCAACCTGATCATGTGGTAAATGAGCGGTTAGTTACTTCCCTGGCATACCAAGGATCCTACCTCTTGGCTCTATTTCTCTTCTACCTTGTTAATAATGATTGAAGGGGTGTTCAAGGTATGTGGTCCAGTCTTGGGGCCTCAGGAAGGACCCTAAAGTTATCCCAATCAGGGCTTTGTCACTGCTGATATTCGAGTAATGGCAAACCTCACCCAAAACACCACATGATCCTAATAGGCCTGATAAGCTGTATTGAGTTGTGTTGATAGTAAATATTAAAGATTAACTTTCGCAGATTATCCATTCTACCCCAATGTTCATTTATTCACTCTCAAAGGTAAAGGATTTTTGCAAAATTGATGCAACGTCTCACCTGTCAAATATTTTTTTAAGATTGATAGCATCTCATTAGATTATTCTTTGTTCTTTAGATGGTGCTGTTAAAGTTATATGACTTGATAAGAGCCTACACAAGCCTCTCGTTAAGTCATAACACTATTCTTGATCTACCCAATTAGGGTTCCCTACAGAGGCAAAGTTAAAGCTAACTCCTAAGCTCAAAATATTCTCTTTACCCATAATATAGGTACTACCCTATTTAGGGTAGGTTGCCAGCTTAACTCGTTTATCTTATTTTTTTCTTTAAATGAACCAGCATCTTACTAGCTCTTTACAGTAAAATTTAATCCATGTCTGCCTTTTATCAGTGCAATATCAATCCAGTGATGCACACTGTTATCCACAAATTATCCTAACGTTCATAAACTGATTATTATGACCCAATGATCCATAAGTTCTTTATGTTGTACTGAGCTAAAAAATCTGTGCACTTCAAATACTGCTTGCCAATCCGCTGTGCACAGTGTTTATATCTTTAATATTACTTTACCTGTTGATTCACCCTCAATCTGACGCAATCAGTACAACATTTGTCCCTTTACTCCTTGGGTCCTTTCTTTTGAAATTGCCAAAAGCTGCCAAACTTATGGGATTGTCATATCCTACTTCTCTCACCCTAGAGTGTGCCCCAATAGGACCCGCAGATGCCCTATTACAGCTTTCTGGCTTATTATAGGGGCCTTTAGGATGATTTTTAAACAGTTTTCCCTTCATTTTATTCTGAAATCGTCCTAATTTACATTTGTTAGGTCATTTACGCCCTTAGCATTATTGTTCATTCGCTGGGAACTAACAAACTTAGAGTGATAGGGAGTCTTCTTTCAGTCAGCTTGAACCATGACAGGGACACCCTTTACCCTAGTGACACCTATACCCCAAAGCCTAAGTGCAAGCCCCACACCAGGACTCAACAGTGGCCAATCCAATTCCATGCCCCATGTTCAGCAACCAACAGTTATTAGAATTGATATACAACCTACCTTGTCCTGAAACTCTGCTCATTCTGATGAAAGCAATTGACAACCAGCAGCATGAGGCTGACTCAATGCATTGCTAAGTCCCCCTCCATCCACAAATAACATTAAGCATGGCTTATTCAAACTTTCAGAGGAATTGAGATATAATGTAAGTTCTGGGGAATGTCCCCTGTGCATAGATCAGGCACTCTTTCCATTTTTCTAATAAAAAGGTGCTGAAGAGGGCATCTGTACCCCTCATCTCCCAGGGTGACCTCGCCCACATGGTAGACGAGTGCTGGGTAACAGCTCTCCCTCTTTGGATTCCTCCCCCGGTACCCTCAATCACCTTGGTCAAACTGGTCAGCTGGTGTCATGATTTTAACCAGATGGAATCCTTCAATGATTTAGCGTTATTTAGGATGACATAACCAATCCCAGCGGAATGGTTTATTAACTGAATTTCTTGTTATTTAGTTTAATTGCTGGTTAGTTGCTCCCCAATTTGGGTTGAGCCAAAATTGATATTCCGCTGAGTTTAGTATTTAGGTTTGAGTGGGGCCAATTGGTGGCCCTGAATTAGTAGAAGGATCACTGGCAACTAATAGCTGAGGATGATTCAATCAGTCAGCAGAATCAGTGGTTAACGCCAATGGCCATTTGTGGTCTGTTGTGGGATTTCTGGCGGAAAGCTGATGTATTTACTCTAATTGTCCTTCTATGAATTCGCCTGTATTGATTATCCAATGTTGGTGGATCCAACAATTATGAGTTTGAGGCGGCCGAGGTTGTTTCTGGTGCCTCATTTATTATTAAGATAAGAGTATAATAGATGTCGGCGAGATGCTGAGATATTTTGAGTCAAAGTGAGCAACTGAAGTAGTTTCTGGCACATGTATATTAACTCAAAGGTCAAATAAAAATTTGACATTTATATGGATTAATTATTTTTATATGGTTCACCAGTGACTTAAGGCCAAGGATGAACCAAAACCAATTTGGACATCAGGAAGGATGGAGCGAGAGGTTTGACGCCAGGGAAGAGATAAAGTAGAAGAAGAAGAGAAGTGGTTGGCTGGAAGAACCAGAAGAAGAGCCAATAGGTTGGCGATGGGCGCAGTAGCCCTTTTGTACATAGTATAAAAAACTGGCGCTTCCCTTTCAATAAATATCTCACTTTGCTCATTCTTATTATGATTTAAGTTTATATTTATTTTGTTGTTTAGGGATTGAGTATAGGGGATCCAAAAAATGGCGCGGGTGACACACCAAGGGGTTAACCGGTGCTGCTAGCCCCAACGCCTAAGGCAAAACGGCAAGGGCTGACCAGTCTTCATACTGATTAGCCTGCCAACTAGAAGAGCCCAAAGTTAATTTTCCAACAACTTAATTAAGGAAATCTGCGCCGAGATCACTGAATTGATGTTGAAGTTTCTAAGACTGATGGGATCAAAGCCGGATAATTGGAAAATACATGCCAAAAAGGGGACAAATGTTGAATTATCAGCCAGAATTGTGGATGGTTTTTATTTGGCCAGCAGTGCGATTGTTGACGCCAACCCCTTCCTGAAATCATTGGGGATGATCCCTGATGTGCAGACGGTATCTTCTGGAAACCATTGCTGACAGTTCAAAACCCTGATCCAGAAAATTGGGAGTTTGCGGCTGACAGAACTCATTTGACCAAACAAACGGCCCAGTGGCTGAGCATGTGCGGGTTGGAATCTTGAATCTGTTTCCAACCAATTGGGACTGCTCCTATGTGGGGTAGCCCTGGGGATTTCCCATTGCTCATCAGGCTAGATGTTGTCACACTAACCAATGGAAATGCAGTAAAGTCTCAGTTCAGGCGTTTGAGGTCAAACTGACAGTAACTTTGCCTGCCTCTGAATCCTTTAATGTCAGTTCCAATTGTTATTATCTGCTCCACTCTCCAAAAAATTCGCTGGGTTAGGTGAATTTGAGGGAACTGATCCCTGCTTGGACTCATCACAATTGAACACTATCTAATCAGTTGCCTTGCACTGAGAAAATTGTTGTCCGTTTTCTTCCTTATTTTTTCTATAAAAAATCCTTTCCCCAAATTCTAGTTTTTTATGTTGAAAAACAAACCGCCTTTTTTGCTGGTATTTCAAAACCCCTCAGGTTTTATGGCTGTGTTCATCTGGTATTTCATTATGTGTCTATACGTGATTATGGCTCATAGGCAATTATTGTCAGAACTCCTTCCTAGTTCCATAACATTCATATCAGAAGCAGTGCCTCAGGCATTCTTGTTTGCCGTTTGGGTGCTTCAACACTTGAGTTGGCAGGCTGGTCTAATTCTAACTTGCTGTTTGCCTGAAATATACCATACCCTATCAAATGAGAACCCACAGAGGAGACCATTGTGCATTATCAGAAGCTTCCACTGCAACGTAGCAGGATCAGCATTCTGTGCTGGCTCACCAGATCCTCAGCCCTCCACCCCCAAGGCCACACACTTTGGCACTCCGCATAAATCACTACATGTAGTAAGGCTAAAGGCTTACACTATCCAAATTAAAGCTACAGGTCTAAGCGCTGTCAACCCCTTGGATGAAAAAGGGAACAGCTATGAGTCCCTGAGGCAGCACCTTGGCCCTGAACCACATTTGCATTGATATATTGATGACTTTGAGTGGAAAGCCAGCTCCTCTGCAACTCCAGCACACCACATAATAGCATTTTTGCTATCCAGGAGTCCCATATTTTTCCACAAATATATGCATGGTATGAACAATTTGGAGGTAACTCCATATGGAAAAAACCATACCGCACTTATTATTTTAATCCATGAGTAAACCTACTTCTTTTCATAAAATTTATGTAGCAATCTCATACTTGTCAAACTCATCACCACAGACTTCTCTTTAAGCACCTAAAGCATAAACCTTCCTAACTCAAGTCAAGAACAATACTATTTACTTTAGGAGTTGAAGACTCAATCTCCCTTTGATAATGTCCTCGTGGGAATTTCAACAATAATAATAGTTTTGACGTTTTGTTATTATTAATTATCAATAATGTTGGAGCCTGTAGCAGTAGGAACATAAGTTGGGAATGGTCTTTGAGATGGCTTGATTATTTGGAATGATTTTGAGAGACGATGGCTTAGCATTTTTGCTTCTTTAAGGTCTGATTTTATGCACTATCCTGGTTTATGATACTGACTATCATAACTATTTTTTATTTGTTCAAGGATGGCCGACCAGGGGACAGACACATCTGATATGTAGGGAAGAGGAAAACGGAAAACAGAAGAGGGAAGAAAGTGCAAAACAAAGGAACTCAAAAGATATGACTTGGCACACTTGGGTGTGGCTAGGAGCCACGGGTGGTGGATGACTAGACCTTAAGTGGCATGGCAGCTCAGGGGCTAGTAGGGCGTACCGCCTATGAAGACTGTGAGGCTTTTAATGTCATAACGAAGGAACCAGATTGGAATCCAGTTGCCCATCCGTTTCTTCCATTTGTGTTGGAGTGATTCGAACAGCCAGGCTTGGAAGTGGTCGGCCAAATGGCTGTGGAACCTGACGATGGCTTGGTTGAAATTGTGTAGGATCCCGTTGAAAGCATCAAGGGCAATTGTGTGAATGGACCATATTGAAATACTTACAATTAAAGCCCTTAGCTTCTGGGGGATAGGCGAGGCCATGTTGAGTGCCAGGATATCGCGAGATAGTCAGAATTCATCTGATAGTGATTGCTGGAATAAGTGCATCACGTTGGCCCAGATATGCGCGGATGGCGGGCACTCCTCCAGGCGGTGTGCTAGAGTGTTGGGTCTGCCGCAGATGGCGCATGTCTTGAACATTGAGAAAGTGTGGTCAGCTGTTCTAAACGTACAGCGC